>ML359612.1:0-95650 GCA_005239505.1 Nicotiana paniculata
TAATAATTGCACATGTAACCATCTCATAGATGCATCTTATATGGTATACATGGCAGGTGAATGTGCCCATATTCACCTTTTCTATTTCCAGCGTTCATGGGATTCAATCCCAATTTCAGTTGGTCTATTGATTAATGAGAACAAGCAATATAAGAGAATTTGTAAAGAACTTTCTAGTTTAATATTTGCCCATGTAAATTCTCTTTCATTTTTGCACATCATACTTAAATTAAGATTTATCAATAGGTCATGCTTAATAAAATTGTCTGAATTAGTAAACTTCAGGTTTACATCATGACACGTGCAATTGTGAACAAACTCCAAGTTTATTACGATATGAGTTCTTATATCAATAAACATCCACTTTATTGTCGTATTCTTATTTGTGTAGTACAAACTGGAGAATAAAGCGAGAAACTTTTCACATACATATTACCCCGCTACAAGTTGTAGTAATAGAAGATACTAAATCTTTCCTTTAGTTATAGTCTCAATATAACCAATCGCTTTCGCGAATACTTTAGAAACTCAATAAGTTTCTTTGAGACTTACTACAACACAATACATTATTGATAATCAATTATGTTTCTCCAAAATAGTAATAATTGGCTCTTCCAGAGCTCTCAATTAGTTTTGTACTACCACATATTCATCAACATCCATATGGTGAATATCTCTTTTAAAGAGAAAGTTATGCCATTATGGTCATGGTCAAAATTATATGCAAGATCCATTTGTTGCATTATTGTTGTCCTTTAATAACCACATTACCAAAATATTTTGGCGTACAATAGGTATGTGACCAATGACCATTCATGCCATAATAATGACATTATTTTCTTATATCATCTCAAACCTCCTTCTAGAGGTGAGTGTGGTATATTCACTACCACTAGCACGTTCATATTCTTCCAAGAATGAATATGTATTCATAAATCAGATGTTGTCTCATTCGCATCATGAATGGACCATAAGCATCAATATGTGCTTTACAAAATTTCATGTCAAATCGATGACAAATATTACTTTCATAGAGTGAAAGATTATTTTGAGAATTTTTATTATTCTCATTATCACAATGATGATGACGATTATAATTTCGTCTATTTTCGCGTCCACATCCATTGATACCTTCACGGTAATAATTTTGTCTTTTTTCAGACTTATCACACATTGCTATCAAATTCTCTTTAAGGGGAATGAGAATGAAGCAAATTCAATGGGACGAGTTTTTACTTCATGTGCCCATAATCATACATGAATTTGATCATGGCAAGACATAACAATTTTACCGCTTCATGTTGTTATAACTTCTTGCCAACTATATTAGAGTTATAATCAAAACTTATTATCTTTGCTTGTAATTAAAATCAAATTATAGAATTTCAAGAATTTAAAAGAGAAAAATAAAGTAAAATATTTACCTTAAATTCAGAATTTAATCATGAAGAAAGTTCATGGAGAATTGACAATCATTATGCTCAATCCCAAAGCTTNTTAAAATTTTTTTCGTTTTTTTTCTCAAACAAGATTGTTAGTCGTAAGGGTAGTCTTGAGCCGAAAAGAAAACGATGAGGGTAAAATTCGCAAAATAGGTGAATGAAGGGTTTTATTGTACCAACTCCAATAGTTCAGGGACAATTTTGATCCTTTTATGCAATTAAATATATCATTCAATCTAAAGAGCACTTTCATATGATGCTTTGTTAAAACAATAATGAAATTTTTGGTCAAATCATATTTCATGCTCGTACAAGCAACATAAGTTTATCAAACCTTATAACATTTCATTCTAAGTGTCATTTTCATCGATAAGATTTAGTAGCACAATTAATAATAAAAATGTAGTTTATAACACAAGGGAGAACTTTATATTCAATTCAATATTTCCCATGGCGAAGTTCGCACCCGCTCGTTTCCACAAGCGTGAACTCGAAAATACCCCCAAAAAAGTAAGCTTAAACTTATCTCACGTTAGCTCCTAATTCTCTCACGATATTCCAACATCCTAATGCATTGTCACGATCTAAAATTCTATCAAGGTCGTGATGACACCTAAATTAACCCGCTAAGCGAACCATAAATCATAAACCATTAACCACAAATTCAAATATTCTGAAGCAACAATAATGTCTGAATAAAGATATAACATAATATCTCTATTCAAGTGCAATAATCAAAACAACCCCTAGGAAATGGTGTCACGACCTCGTGAGCGACTACAACTGAATCAAAATACAACTATCTATAATACATATAATGTTTGAATGAGATAAACATTAATAGGTAGATAGAGGAAGGTGACACTAAGATACTGCGGATCAGTCAAGCAATTTTACCTTGAGTTTCCAAGCAAGCGCTCCTAGATAGTATCCTAGGTTCCGCTGGTACCGGGCTCAGAATCTGCACAAAATATATAGAAGTGTATCATGAGCATACCGATCCCAATACTTAGTTAGCACCTTGGCGGACCTCAACAAAGTAGTGGCAAAGGTTTGGTAAAAAAGGTACGCACTTTAAAATCTATGCAATTTATATACATAATAAAGATAGAAGAGAAGCACCATAAATAACATAATAAGATATGCACAAATAGAGAATATCATTTACAATACTCTTATCTCAGCTAAACAAGTCCAATGCATATAAAGAATTTGTTTTATCAGCTTATATAGATGATATACATACACAAGGAAAGCATTTAAGAATGCATAAATCAGCACAAAGGAACACTAAATAGATAAAACTTCCATCTTTATCCTCAAACTCACCAGCTGAGATCATAATCAAACCTGCTTGTATGCCACTAAGAAGGAAATATGGGAGGGTAACTCATGATGGATGGATCCTAATACACACACAATACGCATGTAGATCCATAAATTCTTACAAGAACATGTATAACATGCCCTAAATGATACCTCAACAAGAACATGAGTTCACATATCCTAATAGCTCACGGCTCCAACAATCTCAAATGTAATAAAAATAAGATATATATGTGCAACAATTCAATCGGTTGTTTAGAATTCTGGCATTCCGTTCTGTAAATTTAAGACATCGAGTAGGTTCATATGATATTTTAAGATTTGTGTGTATAGTTGGTTCGAGTTTCGAGAAATTCGATAATGATTTGGAACACTTTTTTGTCAACTATAGGCTTTAAGTTAAAATGGTTGACTAAATTCAACACTATGGGTAAAAGAGGCTCCAAGAAAGCGCAGTAAGATGAACAGAGCAAGAGGCTCCAAGAAAGCAAACTATATCATAGATACGAAAGTTTTCCTACAAAAGGGTTGGCTATTGCCAAGCTACACTAACAGTTAATTTGCTTGTAGTCGCAAAAGTTTTTCTACCAAAGGGTTGGCTTCAACAACCCATAAGGGACGGCTTGCCAAGCTACACAACTCAAAAAACTTTTGTACTACAATCAACCCAACTGTTAAAACTCAGAAAACATTCATACTACAACAAGCTAACTTTATTAGAGTATTCTTACTCTATTTTCATACATGGACCGGCCTTTCCATCCATTCGAAAGAAAGAACAAGAAGGAAATTTAGAAGGAACTCATATGTAGTATATTACAAAGGTTTTGAAAAACTCTAAGATAATATTACAACTACTACAAGGCCTCCTTTATATAAGACTAGGAGTTTATTACAAGACAAACCTACATTAAAATAAACCTATCTTACATGGCAAACTTATCTACAAGTGGGTCCCTTTTTACATGTGAAGGACCTTAGAAAAAACCAACTAAAAGTTCCTGGAAACATGTGACAGGGGTGAAATATACATGGTTTTGGCATGTGACAGATTGTGGGAGCATGTGAAAATAGTGTGCTGCATGTGATGAAGTATGTGGAGGTATGTGAAAACATGTGAAGGCATGTGAAAGTGGGACCCAACTGGTTTGGAAGGATGTGAAGTTTTGTCTTGGCATGGGTAGATGATTTTTTTAGGGTTTTTTGGTAGGTACTGTAGGATTATGGTGGGATTAACAAGGATTTAGATAATTGATCTTCCCGGTTTGTCTTCTAGGCATCTTTTCAGAGATCTTGTATAGTAACGCCTGGAATTTGTCGGTTCTTTCTCGGCATGTTCCTTCTCCTTTGGATTGTAGGATGTGATCCGTAACCTTAATCTGGAGATATCTTGCATGATCTTTTCCCGAATGATTTCATACGGAGTTTGATATTCTTTTGCTTCTTGTCGGGCTTTTTCCCAGTGAGGATGACTGCTGGTATAATTCCAACTTGCCCAATCTTTTGGCCATATTTCTTTCGGGATGCACCTGTTTTGATGGAAGATAACCTCCGTGCTTCACTATATTCTTCTTCCATGGATAAAATGGACACAGGAAATTTCCACCAGAATGACGGACTCTGCTTGTGCCTGGACTTTTCCGTTAATAATCTTTATTGGCCTGTGAAACATNGTTTATGCCTGGACTTTTCCGTTAATAATCTTCACTGGCCTGTGAAACATGAATACCTTTGCATTGTAGGAATCATTGAAATATTTTATCGAATATCTTCTAGTCTTGAGCCATAATAGAAACACTTTAAGAGCTGGTTCAATGTTGCCAAAATCTTTGAAGACATTGCACTTGAATTCCATGAAAATGTAGTAATGATGGAACAGGTACTAGAAAAACCATAATAATTCTTGTGGAAAATCCTTAGCTTGAGCTATGAATATATGGCCGAAAGTATATTCTGGATTGACCCCATATAGCTTGAGAATTGATCCTCCATGTTGCCGGAAACCTTGAAGCTCATAATAAGTCCTTCTTTCCATAATAATTGACGGATCAAAGGGATCCATGAGGTTGAACAACTCCGATGGATGATCTGTTGGCTTCAATGAACTTGTTCCCAATATATTTGAGAACATAAAAATCTGATTGGTTAGGTTTTTCTTAGGCTTCAGCTTTGCCGAGAAAAATCTCTTTGAAAATTCTTCTGGTCGAGATAGAAAATTTGCGAGAATATTATCCTTTCCTTTGAGGTGCTTGACTTGGCACTTGTATGAAGAGAACCATTGAGCCCACTTGAGAATTTTCGGTTTGGGAATAATTTTTGCATTCAACTGGATCATCTTTGGGAAATCCTTCATATCCATTTCTATCAGAAATTCTGTGTGAATCAGGAAAAAATTGAATTTCTTGATTCCATTTTTTACTGCAAGTATTTCCTTGAATGTGGAGTGATAATGTTGCTCCGCCTCTTTGAACCTTCCGCTAGCATATCCACATATTTTTCTCTGGCCATCTTTTTCTTCAAATAGAACGGCACTCCAGTATTCATTGCTGGCATCAGTCTGTAGTATTTTCTTACCTTCTGAAGGGATGTAGAAGGACTTGACATTTTTTGAAATCTCCTTTATTTCCCTGACCGCTTCATCTTGCTTCTTTCCCTA
The DNA here is from genome assembly GCA_005239505.1 of Nicotiana paniculata. NCBI lineage: Eukaryota > Viridiplantae > Streptophyta > Magnoliopsida > Solanales > Solanaceae > Nicotiana > Nicotiana paniculata. The sequence goes on from ML359612.1 coordinate 5,425, forward strand.
TGATGAAACATTTTTCTTGAGCATGTCTGTAAGTGGAGAAATGTATGTAGAAATATTTGGTATGAAATCTCTCACATAATTGATTACACCCAAGAACTGTTGGATCTGCTTTGTTGTGAGGTTGCTATCTGGAAACTTGAGTAGTTCTTGACATATATGTGGCCCTGGACTGTATGCACCTTGGATAAAATGCATTCCAAGAAAATCAATCTCCTTCTGTGCAAGAACCATCTTTTTTGCTGAAAGCATGATCCCCTATTGTGTTATCAATGCCTTAAACTGACGAAGCAAATTGACATGTTCCTCCAATGTATTTCTAAATAACAGGATGTCATCAATGTAAACCAAAGAGGTATGAAGGATAGGCTTGAATATTTTTATCATGGCTTTTTGGAACAAGGAGGGTGCAGTCTTTAATCCGAAGGCATGACCTTCCATTGGAAGTAATGATCGGGGATGCAAAAACCAGTTTTGGGTCTTTCTTCAAGGTGAATTCCCAATTGCCAAAAATCCAGATTTTAAATCAAACTTGGAAAAATATTTGGCCTTGGCTAAGTGGGAGAAAAGAGTGAGTTTATTTGGAATAGGGAATTTATCATCTTGGAGGAAATGGTTAAGTGGCTGGTAATTAATGACTAACCTGAGTTTTCCTCTTGTTTGCTCAACTCTTTTATTGACATAGAATGTTTCGCATGCCCACTGTGAATCAGATGGCTCTATTAAATCAAATTCCAAAAGTTCTTCACATTCTTTCTTTGCAACCTGGAGATGATCTGGATTCATGCCTGAATGACTTGCTTTTGTTTGATTGATGTTTTCATTCTTCTTGAAAGGGAGCTTGATGAAAAATTATTCAGTTTTCCATAACGGGATTTTCCCTTTCTTCATGAAATCCTTGTGGGATTCTGCACATGAATGCTCAATGATATTTTGCTCAATCTCTTTGATTTGTTCATCGTTGGTGATTCGGAATAGCCTTGGAATCTCAGAATAGGTATGAACTGCTTCTTAAAAGCTATCCCGTTAGCCTTGATCTTGAGTTGATCTTTGAGTTGTCTGTAAATGTCGAATCCAACAATAAGATCTTTTCCTGGTACATCAGATCCTATCAGCTTGGCCCTGTTCTTCAATCCTGTAAAGAACTCGATTGTGACCGGATGCTTTGTGATGACAGTGGTAGTCATAATTCCATTTGATGCAGTGTTGAAATTCTTAAAGTGCGGCACCTATTGATCTTCAGGAAGAACAAGAGGATTTATGAGTGAGGAAGCAGCTCCAGTGTCGATGAAAGCAATAACTCGAATCGGTCGATCCCATTTGGATGAATAGACTTTAACTTCTACTTGAGGAACGACTGCAAGAGCGTTGATCTCCTCTCGGGCTTCGATCTCTGGTTCTGAAATTTGATAGTTATCATTGCCTTGATCTTCATAGATATCCAGAGAGAAAAGAGTTTCTTCATTAGGTTCATCATCCACAGAGAATATAGATTCAAGGTCCTCCTCTTTTCCGAGATGTATGCCAGTGTAATCTTCAATCTCTTGAAGGAGTTTAACAGATCTTCTTGATTGAGGACAGTTTTTTGCGAAATGTCCAATCTTGTGGCAAATAAAGCATCTGTTCTTCTTGTGGAAATTTTCCTGCCTTCTGCGTCTAAAATATTTTGTGCGTCTCTTGGACCTTGGTTTTCCATCTGGAATTCTTGGCCATCTGAAACTCCTGAATCCTTTGTGTCGCCTAGATGTTTTGNGGATTCAAGAACCTCCTCTTTTCCGAGATGTATGCCAGTGTAATCTTCAATCTCTTGAAGGAGTTTAACAGATCTTCTTGATTGAGGACAGTTTTTTGCGAAATGTCCAATCTTGTGGAAAATAAAGCATCTATTCTTCTTGTGAAATTTCCTGGCCTTCTTCGTCTGAAATATTTTGTGCGTCTCTTGGACCTTGGTTTTCCATCTGGAATTCTTGGCCATCTGAAACTCCTGAATCCTTTGTGTCGCCTAGATGTTTTGCAGGAACATTCTGAGCCAGTGATCAGGTCGGATCTACGACATGATTTGTCAAGCGCTGGATTGTGTTGGATAATTTGTTTTAGGGCTGAGCGCTTTGTAAAAATGTCCTCCAGTGCTACAAAAATAGCTTGTCTAATGTAGCCGACTTGTGGGACTGTTATTGATTGAAACTTTTCTTCAATGATGGTCATGGTTCGGCTTGCTAACATCTTTGGAAGNCAGTGCTACAAAAATAGCTGGTCTGATGTAGCCGACTTGTGGGACCGTTATTGATTGAAACTTTTCTTTAATGATGGTCATGGCTTTCTAACATCTTTGGAAGGGAAGAAACAAAGGCTTGCTTTAGGTTGATGTCTCCATCGATTTCAAAGTATATCTTTGCCATCTTTTGAAAATGCCTGTCAATTCATTTCTTTCGAGTGACACACACTTCATCTCGAAGAGTTGTCTTCGCATTTTCTCCTGTCTTTGGCTAGTATCTCTATAGAAAACTTCATGTAGGATTCTGATGTTGAAATTTGAAAAGATAGTTATGAAGACAACCCCTGTATTCAAGGTAACTTCTGCAGTACCCAAATTTGCATGTTGGTACTCCAAGTATCTTGTATCTAGAAGAGAAAGTCGGGCAACAACAGGTTGACCTTTTCTTCCATGATAAGTGAGAGCAATTCGGATAGCACCAAAATGGATATGGGTGAAACCACGATCTCTCCATTGTCTGGGAAATCATCTGGAATTTGGAGGGTAATAAACTGTTCCTCTCGAGTAGCAAGAATAGGATGTTGGTCAAGTTTTGAGGCAGTAACATATTCTTTGACTCCTTTTGATTTGTGTTGGACTAAGGAACGGATTTGGGTCCATGGTGCAAATGATTGTTTGGCAAAATCTGAGTAAGGGTTTATAAGGGGTAGTTCAGTGGAAGATACTTTCTGTTCATCGGGTAGGATATTGACTTCATAGAGGTAATCATATCTTTTGGACAAGGTTTTATATAGAGTAGGAGACATATTCATTTTTTCTAGGGAAGAGGATGATGGAAACGACTCAGACATATTTAGTAAATTGTTCCTCCCTTGTATGATCATTTTGGACTTGTAAGCGCGTTCGATTTGGATCTCGGGTGGCACGGTTGATTCGGCACTTCTAATCGAAAGTTAGAATTCATGAACTTAAGCGTTACACCCTGTACTTTCATGTTATAATTCATCTTAAATGAATCAATATGAGCCGGAGAGTTGAAGGACCTTTACAAAGATAATGATTGGTTAAAACAAGTTCTAAGGAATTATCATGAGGGTTGGAGGTTAAATGAACTAAAGATGTTATAACCCGTACTTTAGGGGTAAAACTAGGAGTGATTAATATTATAAGTAGGTCATGTTTTAAGGTAATTGAATCGTAATATTTGTATGTTCGGTTTTGAAGTCAAACAAGTTGTAAAACAAAATCCGACAAACATTATCGCAAGTTACGTTCATAATATTACTGAAACTTGGGTCTAATGCCACTGGGCTTTTCTCCTGGCATACTTGGAGTACAAGGTAATAAACCTACTAAATTGAACATCTATGAGTCTTGTTTCGAACACATTAAACTGTTCATCGATATAATATTAGAGTAGAGAGATATTTGCATTTTTTCTAGACTGTACAAGCAGCTTCCTTTGACAAAGTCGGTGGAGGATTATCTTGTTATATAAAGTGGTGGCCTTCGTCTCCAAGTCTAATTTTAGACCCAACTCAGACTTAAAACTCTCTCTAGATCTTACAAATATATCCTTAGCATTTGGAAGCCAAATCAAAGGTAGAGAAGGTGAAACAAGTCGATTCAAGCCTTAGGAACCCGAACTAGTCGATAGTTTGCCTCTTTCTCTCTTTGTGGCTGATTGAGGAAGATATAAAAACGAAGTAAGCTATACAAATTGGAGATTTTTGTTTTGTAAGATATGTTCTTCCCCCCTCTACTTTGTTTGAGTCATTTTTAGGCCGTAACAAGCTTAGATATTGAAGGACAACATGTTAAACTTTAGTTGGAAGTATGTTTGAGGTGTTTGTGTGTAACTACTCTTTTGGAAGGATTTTGAGCTAGGTTTTGATATGATTTTATTGGAGTATATAGGATACGTTATTTTTGATATTGTTCCTATTATTTTAATGCTGGTTTGAGTTGGATGGAAGAGGATTTTTATAGGGGAACCACTGTTCAAATTCATATAGGATGAGTTTAACATTCTTTAATCGTCGTTGAGTGAGATGTAGTAAGATAAGCACCCTGATTTATGGTTGTAGGTTCACCATGAAGGAAATGTTGGTTTCACAAAAGCGGTTTGGTATAAGGTATGTTAAGGCACCTTCTTTCATTATTTTGGCATAATTCCAATGAATGAAGCGTAAACAAATGAATGATACTTATAAATAATTCTATTCTTAGTAAATATAGAAAGTTTGCATTCATTGTCTTTCATGATGTATTTCTGATTCATGGCACTGATCTTGAATCTTATTGAAAGATATATTGATGATGTTAGTTCTATAATGATAATCAGTGGTGTAACGACTGTACGTCACTCCGATAAGTTGATGTTCTCTCTCTTTCTCTCTCTCTATATATAAAGAATATCCTCAGTTCTATTGACCTTCAGCGTAGGATCCTAGAAATTGAGAAAACCTTGATAGCTCAAGATACCCCAACTAACGATTCTTCTGTACAGGTTCTCCAAGAAGTCGATTTTGACCAAGGAACCAATTCACAATCAGAACAATTCCATGAAAATCCTCCCCTATAAATTTCCCTTTTTAGAACAGGATCCTTCAACTAGCGTCAACCCTAATGACTTTACTATTCTAGAGCTAACCATCCTGATGTAGCCTTAAGAAAGACCCAATGTTATGAAAAATAATTATAATGCCAATAATATCTATGAATGGAATATAGATGGTTGTTCTGAATACAATATTTTGTCCAAATTACAAAAAATGACTGTGGTAGCCACTGCATACCGAACTTCTCATAACTGTTCTGACCAGCTTACTACCCATGTCTTAGTAGCAGGTTTCACAAGTCAACTTAAGGGATGGTGGGATACCCATCTTAGCAAAGAAATAAGAACCAAATTCTCTTAAGTGTCCGAGTTGATTTAACAGGAGAACTAACTCTTAAGGATGGCCTTACCATTCCCGATTCATACGTAGTCCAGGTATCTTTAGGGAAAGATATTCTGAGATACTTAAAAACCTTAAGTGTAAAACCTTTTCTGATTTCAAATAATCTAAATATTCCTTTCTTACCCGAATCTACGAAAAACCTGATGGAAATCTCCCATATTGGAAAGAAAAGTTCCAAGATGGACTAACTAAGTCTCTTAGGGTTTTATTTAAAGAAGAACTCCAAAATCAGCATTCTGGTGATATTATACCTTACGAACAAATCACCTATGGCCAACTTACTAATATCATTCAACATGTAGCTCTCAAAATCTGTCGACAAGATAAGATATTGAGATTATTAGGCAAAGATAGAGCACAGACCCGCCGAGATCTAGGTAGTTTCTGTGAACAATTTGGTTTACAACCTTATAGTAAAAAGTCTTATAAGAGATGAACAACCACGGATTTGGAGATCACAAAATATAGGTCTTATGCACCCAAGTTTAGGAAGACCAAATCGTTTCTTTAAATATCCAAAACCTTTCCCTGTAAAAATAAACCAACAAACTTCCAAACTCCCAATTCTAACAAATGATTCAAATGTGTCAAACCCAGTCATATAGCCAAATACTGCAAGTTGTCTAACAAAGTTAGAAACCTTTATTTAGATGAGCCTGTCTTAACCAGATCGAACAACTTCTATTAGAAGACAGTGACACTTCTGATGTTGCCGATGATGAACTTGAACAACAATTTAACCAACATGAAGACAATGACACAAAATCATCTTCATCCCAGTCTAATTAAGAGGAACCTGCAATTAATGTTCTCTCCAAAGAACAAGATCTTCTTTTTGAAATAATAAGCAATCTCCAAGACTCTGAGCAAAAGAAGTATTATCTCGAGCAATTCAAACGAACAATCGACAAACCTTCTACATCTTCCTCCAGTGTCTTTTCCAATAATCTTCAAGTTGCCAATACCTATAATAATACTGATACCCTCAGATAGATTCCCTTCCCAAAAACCTAAGGTAGTATCTATCCAAGATCTCCAAACTAAAATAACATTACTTAAGGAAGAAATTCGAGAAATTAAGGCTAGAGAAGAATTAGACCATCTTGTTCTCCAACAACTCTCTACCAAACCCGAAGAGCCCAAACTAACTGAAACTAAACTAGTTTAATAAGAATTTTTTATCAACCATCTCTCCAGAATTTCCATAAATAAATGGCATATGAGAGTCATCCTAATTTTCAATAAGTCCTTTACCTTGGATATAATTGCCTTATTTGATACAGGTGCAGATCTCAACTGCATAAAAGAAGGCCTCATTCCAACCAAGTTCTTTGAAAAAACAAAAGAATGTCTTAGAGCTGCTAACGGCAGAAAACTAGGAATTAACTTCAAACTCTCTAATGTTGAAGTTAGAACCTCCCTAGAAAATTCCCCATTATTAGCATCAAGTTATTTCTATTAGTAAAAGACCTTACTAATCCAGTTATGTTAGGTACTCCCTTCATCGAGGAGCTCATAACTTTTATGGTAACAAAAGAAGGAATTCAAATCGATTGTTTAGGAGGTAGAACCCTTCTTCCTTTTGATAGACCTCCGATGACAAAACTCTTGTCTACCATAAAAGTAAAAAAGCACAGATCAATTTTCTCAAAGAAGAAGTAGCGTTCCAAAGGTTACAACAACAACTTTGAGATTCTTCTCTCCAATCCAAGATAAAAACTTTGGAAACCAAATTCCAAAGAGAACTTTGTGCTGATTTACATGCAGCCTTTTGGAATTGCAAGAAACACATTGTTAGGCTCCCTTAAGAACCAGACTTTGATGAAAAAACCATCCCCACAAAAGCTCATCCTATCTAGATGAATCACGAGCTTACCATTCATTGTCATTAAGAAATCAATGATTTTCTTGAAAAACAGATCATCTCCCCAAGCAAATCCCCTTGGAGTTGTGCTACCTTTTACGTCAATAAAAACTCTGAAATTGAACGAGGTGTCACTCGATTATTCATTAATTATAAACCTTTGAACAAAATACTTCACTGGATTAGATACCCTATTCCAAACAAAAAGGATTTACTTCAACAGCTTTATGCTGCAACTATCTTTTCAAAATTTGATTTAAAATAAGGATTTTGGAAAATTCAAATAAATTCCTAGGAAAGATACAAAACTATTTTTACGGTACCATTTTGGATAATACGAATGGAATCTAATGCGATTTCGTTTAAAAAATGCTCCTTTCGAATTTTAAAGGATAATGCATGATATTTTTAATCGTTTTTCAAAATTTATTATTGCTCATAGTGATGATGTTCTAGTATTTTCTACTAGCATAGATCAACATTTTAAACATCTAAATGTTTTCTTTAATATTACCAAAGAAAATGGATTAGTTTTATCAAAGGCTAAATATAGTCTTTTTCAAATCAACATCCGATTTCTTGGGCACAATATCTAGCATGGAACCATTGTCCCTATTCAAAGATCCATATAATTTGCTGACAAATTTCCTGACCAAATTTTAGATAAAATCCAACTTCAAAGATTTTTAGAATGTGTTAATTATGTATCATATTTCATCCCAAGCCTTAGCAATTTGCTTCAACCTCTTCATGATAGGTTGAAAGAACCTCCACCTCCACGGGCATCAGTACATACCAACGTTATCAAAGAAATCAAATTAAAAGTCAAAGATCTTTCTTACTTATCACTCCCTGATCCTTCTGCATTCAAAATAGTTGAGACTGATGAATCAAACATTGGTTATTATGGAATTTTAAAGCAGAAAAAGATGACATGGAGCAAATTGTTGCATATGCATCAAAACATTGGAATAATTCCCAACAAAATTATCCTACAATTAAAAAAGAAATTTTAGCAATTGTTTTGTGCATTTCTAAATTTCAAGTTGATTTATTCAATCAAAATTTTTTTTGTTAAGAATTGATTGTAAAGTTGCGAAATTCATTTTACAAAAGGATGTACATAATCTTGCTTCTAAACATATATTTGCTATATGGCAAGCTATTTTATCTATTTTTAATTTTGATATAGAATATATCAAAGGGAGATCATATTGTATTCCAGGTTTTCTTACCCGAGAATTCTTGCAGGGGAGATAAAATACCAAGAAAAAAGAAAGAAGAAATTTCAAATCCTCCAATACCCGCTCTTCCTCCACCGAAGGAAAATATTACTGAAGCAATACCCAAACAGTCTGCTACAGACGTTGTCTCCAAACAACATACCATTTCATTTGCCTCCAAGAAACTCTCAAAAGGCGCAGCTGGACCAAGCCAACCCAAATACAGAAAGCCATCAGACTACGCCATGAGCGGAGTCCCCCAAGTTCATATAATAGAAAGTTCAGGACCCATTCCAATTTCTTGTCCAAAAATATGGACATACCTAGTTGAGGAAGAAGAATCTCAACAAGGTCCAACTCAACTAGCACAAGCCATGTCTTCTCCTTGGACAAAAGAAGAATTCATGCAATGACGCCAACTCATGGGAATTAAAGAGCAAATGACCATGCCTGGACTATTTAAATAAAAACAGAGAGATCAGTAGCAATTATATAAAAATATCGTTCCAATGTAGAGGCACAAAGCCACACATCTTCTTCCAGCTCCTTAGCGGCCCAAAGCCACACGACCTCTTCACTTCCTGTGGTTGCTAAAAGCACTCACAAAAAATATTGGAGGCTACAAGCCCCATTGCAGGTACATGATGTCTATCCAACATCCCAAAAACCAATCAAACACTTTCTCCACCGGTTCCACAACCTATTTCTTCAAACAAAGGATCCTTCTCCGAAGAGCCCACTTATATTCAGAATGAAAGTGTCTACCCACTCATTCAGATTGAATTAGAATTCTTGCGTTCCAACCCCCAAGAGGTAGCTAAGAAAATACTTAGCCCTTCGGCCAATTTAATTCAAAACACACACAAACATACCCAAATATACTATGAGTTCATTCTCACGTATACCAAATCGTGCTTGTTTAAGCCTCACAAAGAAAACAGACCCAACCATGTCACACATACTACGATCTGGATTATCAAAATAATCTCACCAAAAGAATGGGGAACCCATCCAGCCAAATACAAAAGACTTTGTCAGTCGTTTGATCCGTAATTTTACAATTATTACGACTACAGGCAGCATGGATGAATGCTTTCACCTTCTAAAACAAACTTGGAAAGCATTCATGGATCATCCTCTAGAGTAAACATTTAACCTCTGAATTCGCTCAGTGGTTTATACAATAATGGTGGCCTGCATATGGTCATAGAGCTGAAATCCTCTCAATACCAGTAAAAGAAGGATATGATTATTTCTACCACATGTTTTCTAGTGAGCAAAAAATACCCGTACTCCTCCAATTTTTTCACAGATTTTATATCCCATGGATATACTGTTAGAAATATTTCTTCCACAAGCCAGAAGGACATAAATCGCTACCGTGGTTAGCCCTCCAAGGCCACTACAAATGCTACAAAATATGAGATTCATCCGAAGCCTATGTGCCAACAGTAGACAAGTGGTTTCTATCTCATCCGCAATATCTATCTATAACATATGCTGTCGAAATATTATTTTTACAACAAAAGTTCATTGCAAATACACGTCTAACCGGTTCCAGCAGCAGACTTGATTTTATTCAGCAAGTGGAAAAAAAATTCTTGATTCCCTCTAGACACAAATTCCAGGTCAAAAAAATCAAGCATCTTCGTCTGTAAAATTATCATCATCAGAAGAAGAAGATCCTGACTTAATGTTCTGACAAATTAATCAAAAATTACATCAGCATGATAGCATAATGACATCACAAATGACATCAGCTAGCGCTTACTCCTAATGACATCATGGATGACATTAGATAACACTATGTAATTTTTAGTTTTTGGCTATAAATAGCCCTCATATCACTTGTAAAACACACACCATACACTACCACTTGAGAAAAAATTCTCTCCCTCTCTCTAGAATTGGTTAGATCTCTCTCCCTAAGTATATTATAAGTTTTTAACTTGTATTATCAATTTTTTTGCAGTTTCAATAACAATCAAGTTTTTATTTACTTTACTCTTGCTCAAGTTTATATTCATATTACTCTGCATTATGGTCATTTATACCACCTAATTTACTTTATCACATTTTGTTTACATGGTTGGCTCTGCCCCATAAATTTATTTGTTTTCACTCTAATTTTCTTTATTCTGCAGGTTTAATATCTTATTGTTACTTGCAACCTGCCCTTACATTTATTTATTTTTTCCCTAATCTTTTAGGGGCTTCGCTTTCGGTCCCCTTGGTATTAGAGTCATGGGGGGAAGTAAGGATTATTATTCTTATTTTTAACTTGCTTTTATATGGTATTGGTAGATCAAACTTAGATCTATAGATATATGACTTCTTTTATATATATTTCTTAAATCTTATATTTTTTTCAGAAGATCTCTTAAGGCTGGCACTGTGATCCCTATGGATCTACAATGTAAGCAATTTTTCTGAGAAAAGTGGATATGATAATTCTCAGCTGGCTTATATATGGTTATTTATAACCTTTGGGTCATCCTAAAGAAAAACTTCTTAAGAAGTTATTAGATTTAGTTATTATATATTAGAGAAGACATATATACATATATTTGATATTTAGATCTAAATTTTCTGCATAATATTGAGTTAAGAACTTGAATATTATCCTTATGGAATCCAATGGTCTCTTGAACCAAGAACAGGACGCATTGAAATTATCATTGTTAATTTTAATGTAATTACTTTGAGATCTACGCCATGTCTTTCTTCCACTCTTTCTCATCCCCTTCGAAAAATTCCTTCTTTTCTCCAACTTCTTCATCTTCCTCATCATCATCCTCCTCCAGTCCTAAACTCAAAGAAGAAATTAGTTTTTCTGATTTGCAGCAATCAATTGATGACTAGAAGATCCCTAAACATCCACAATCCACAATTTAAAAGTCTTCACGATGGACCTTAACTAGTGGATACGATATTTCTATGATGAGCAAACCATTCCTCTTGAATAAGATCACGAGGAAATCAAACTTTTAAACTCCAAGTCTATAGAAAAATATAGGCGAAAATACAATTATTTCCATTTTGGTTTAGTATAGATTGCAGCTAGACCTATGTCTGGAGGAGGTCTACACACGTCTCTACTCCTCTGTCGTATAGATTCTAGATTTTTAGACTTCAATGATTCCCTCCTGGGAATGGTAGAAACCAGCCTCTATAGTGGACCAATTTACTTTGATTGTTTTCCTAATTTTACAGTGTCTTATAGGGATAGAAATATCTTAGATTCATTGAATCTTAATGTTAAACTGCTAATTATAAAACCAAAACTGGATCCTTACCGGTAGCAATGATTTATAGAATATAGTATAAAGCCATTCAGCCTTTAATAATGGAGCCATGAAAACCCTCCATAAAGGTGAAACTATTCTTTTCAAAACAAATCTACAAAGATCTCATCTATCAATACCAAAACCCATTTCTTGGAGCCATATTTCTCTACCACAAAACTGGTTATTGCAAGACGGTACTCAGGCTGAGAAACCAGAAAATACTAGGGTCTATTAGATCCAACAATATTCTAGCGGATTTGTAGCCATCTCCTTCCAAAAGGCCCCTTAGCCAAAGAGTCTCTGTATCTTCCTCTTCGGCATAGTCTGAGATTCAGTTTGGAAGACATTCAATATCTTCCTTTCCTTCTAGGATCGAAACTGTTAATTTTGACTCTAGAATCCCACAAGACAAATATTCTATAGAAACAGCCCCTCCAATAGAAGTTAATTATGAACGACCTCAATCTCCCACTTACTTGGCTTTAGGTTCTGAATTAGGTGTTTTGGTAAAATATTTTCAAATTGATAAAGAAAAACTTCGAGCAAATTTTTGTTCGCAAGAAAATATTTTCAAAAAACTTAGTTTTTCCAGAATTTTCAAGGAGACGAAAGGAAAAATCTCCAAAGTATTTACTATGAGTCCTTAAATTTCATAAAAGAGCAAATAATTTCTTTGAATAGTTTGAAACCTATGCTGAATATCACCAATTAGACTTTCCTTTTTCTAAATCAGTTAACGTTATGAAAATTGGAAAAACATCCTCTAGAGTGAAAGTCATCCCACAACTTCCTCCAACACAAGGATTTTCAACAAGTTATGCAAATACTTCAGTAGTAGCTAATCCTTTCAAATTAAAAAATGAAAAAGAAGCTATTACAGACAAAGATATTAAAAATATATTTGAACAAATTAATTATACAACAAATATTTACAATCTCTTGGTGAATATTTAGTTACAAAACCATCTTCAGAATTTACTAGTTCCAAACCAGTAGAAACATCCACTACTTCAATCCTATTATTTAAACCTTATGAGATCCCTCAAACTTTTGCTACGGAACTTCGGATCCACCAAGCTAAATACTATCCTCAGTTCTCTGACCTTCAACATAGGATCCTAGAAATTGAGAAAACCTTGATAGCTCAAGATACCCCAACTAATGATTCTTCAGTATAGGTTCTCCAAGAAGTCAATTCTAACCAAGGAACCAATTCACAGTCAGAAAAATTCCATGACAATCCTCTCTTAGAAATTTCCCCTTATAGACCCGGATCCTTCAACTAGCGTCAACCCTAAAGCCTTAACTATTCTAGAGCTACCCATCCTGATGTGCCTTAGACGAAAGATCTAATGTTATGCAAAACAATTATAGTGCCAATAATATCTATGAAGGGAACATAGATGGTTGTTCTAAATACAATATTTTATCCAAATTACAACAAATGACTATGGTAGCCACTGCATACCGAACTTCTCATAAATGTTCGCACCAGATTACTACCCATGTCTTAGTAGCAGGTTTCACATGTCAACTTCAGTAATAATGGGATACCCATCTTAGCGAAGAAGATGAGAACAAAATTCTCTTAAGTGTCTGAGTTAACTAACTCTTAAGGATGGCCTTACCATTCCTGATTCAACCAACACTTTATAACATTATCAAAACATTCATATGTAGTCCAGGTATCTTTAGGGAAAGATCTTCTGAGATACTTAACAACCTTAAGTGTAAAACCCTTTCCGATTTCAGATAATCTATAGATTCCTTTCTTACCCGAATCTACAAAAAACCTGGCAGAAATCTCCCATATTGGAAAGAAAAGTTCCTAGATGGCCTACTAAGTCTCTTAGGGTTTTAGTTAAAAGAGAACTCAAAAATCAACATTCTGGTGATGTTATACCTTATGAACAAATCACATATGGCCAACTTACTAGTATTATTCAACATGTAGCTCTCAAAATCTATCGACATAATAAGATATTGAGATTATTAGGCAAAGATAGAGCACAGACCCGCCGAGATCTAGGTAGTTTCTGTGAACAATTTGGTTTACCACCTTGTAGTAAAAAGCCTCATAAGATATGAACCACGAATTTGGAGATCACAAAATATAGGTCTTCTGCACCCAAGTTTAGGAAGACCAAACCATTTCCTTCAAAATCCAAAATCTTTCCCTGTAAAAATAAAACGACAAACTTCCAAACTCCCAATTCTAACAAATGTTTCAAATGTGGCAAACCTGGCCATATAGAGAAAGTTGTCTAACAAAGTTAGAAACCTTGATTTAGATGAGCCTATTCTTAACCAGATCGAACAAATTATATTAGAAGACAGTGACACTTCTGATGTTGCTGATGATGAACTTGAACAACAATTTAACCAACACGAAGACAATGACATAAAATCATCTTCATCCTAGTCTAGTCGAGAGGAACCTGTGATTAATGTTCTCTCCAAAGAACAATATCTTCTTTTTGAAATAATAAGCAATCTCCAAGACTCTGAGCAAAAGAAGTATTATCTTGAGCAATTCAAACAAACAATCGATAAGACTTCTAGATCTTCCTCCAATGCCTTTTCCAATCATCCTCAAGTTGCCAATACCTACAATAATACTGATATCCTTAGTAGATTCCCTTCCCAAAAACCTAAGGTAGTATCTATCCAAGATCTTTAAACTGAAATAACATTACCTAAGGAAGAAATTCGAGAAATTAAGGCTAGACAAGAATTAGACCATCTTTTTCTCCAACAACTCTCTACCAAACCTGAAGAGCCCAAACTAAATGAAACTAAACCAGTTTAATAAGAAGTTTTTATCAACCATCTCTCCATAATTTTCATAAGAATATGGCATCTGAGAATCATCCTAATTTTCAATAAGTCCTTTACCTTGAATATCATTACCTTATTTGATACAGGTCCAGATCTCAACTGCATAAAAGAAGGCCTCATTCCAACCAAGTTCTTTGAAAAAACCAAAGAATATCTTAGAGCTGCTAACGGCAGAAAACTAGGAATTAACTTCAAACTCTCTAATGTTGAAGTTAGAAACTCCCTAGAAAATTCCTCCATTGTCAGCATCAATTTCTTTCCTATTAGTAAAATACCTTACTAATCCAGTTATGTTAGGTACTCCGTTTATCGAGGAGCTCATACCTTTTATGGTAACAAAAGAAGGAATTCTAATCGAACGTATATGAGGTAGAACCCTTCTTACTTTTGATAGACCTCCAATGACAAAACTCTTGTCTACCATAAAAAGTAAAGAAGCACATATCAATTTTCTCAAAGAAGAAGTAGCATTCCAAAGGTTACAACAACATCTCTCCAATCCAAGATAAAAACTTTGGAAACCAAAATTCAAAGAGAACTTTGTGCTATTTTACCTACAGCCCTTTGGAATCGCAAGAAACACATTGTTAGGCTCCCTTACGAACCTGACTTTGATGAAAAAATCATCCCCACAAAAGCTCGTCCTATTTAGATGAATCACGAGCTAACTATTCATTGTAAAAAAGAAATCAATGATCTTCTTGAAAAACGCATCATCTCCCCAAGAAAATCCCCTTGGAGTTGTGCTGCCTTTTACTTCAATAAAAACTCTGAAATTGAACGAGGTGTCCCTCGATTAGTCATCAATTATAAACCTTTGAACAAAGCACTTCGCTGGATTAGGTACCATATTCCAAACAAAAAGGATTTACTTCAACTGCTTTATGCTGCAACTATCTTTTCAAAATTTGATTTAAAATCATGATTTTGGCAAATTCAAATAGATCCCAAGGAAAGATACTAAACTGCTTTTACGGTACCGTTTGGACAATACGAATGGAATGTAATGTCATTTAGTTTAACAAATGCTCCTTCCGAATTTCAAAAGATAATGAATGATATTTTTTGTCCTTTTTTAAAACTTATTATTGCTTATATTGATGATATACTAGTATTTTCTACTAGCATAGATCAATATTTTAAACATCTAAAGGCTTTCTTTAATGTTATCAAAGAAAATTGTTTAGTTTTATCAAAGGCTAACTATAGTCATTTTCAAATCAACATCCGATTTCTTGGGCACAATATTCAGTAGGAAACCATTGTCCCTAATCAAAGATCCATAAAATTTGCTGACAAATTTCCTGACCAAGTTATAGATAAAACCCAACTTCAAAGATTTTAAGGATGTGTTAATGATGTATCAAATTTCATCCCAAGCCTTAGTAATTTTCTCAAGCCTCTCCATGATAAGTTGAAAAAACCTCCACCTCTATGGACTTCGGTCCACACCAACGTTATCAAAGAAATCAGATTAAAAGTCAAAGACATTCGTCGCTTATCTCTCCCTGATCCTTCTGCATTAGAAATAGTTGAGACTGATGCATCAGACATTGGTTATGGTGGCATTTTAAAGAAGAAAAAAGATGACAAGGAGTAAATTGTTGCATATGCATCAAAACACTGGAATAATTCCCAACAAAATTTTCCTACAATTAAAAAAGAAATTTTAGCAATTTTTTTGTGCATTTCTATTTCAAGCGGATTTATTAAATACATTTTTTTGTTAAGAATTTATTGTGAAGTTGCGAAATTCATTTTACAAAAGGATGTACAAAATCTTTCTTCTAAACATATATTTTCTAGATGGCAAGCTGTTTTATCTATTTTTAATTTTGATATAGGATATATCAAAGGGAGCTCAAACTGTATTCCAGATTTTCTTACTCGAGAATTCTTGCAGGGGAAATGAAATGCCAAGAAAAAAGAAAGCAGAAATTTCAAATCCTCCAATACATGTTCTTCCTCTACCGGAGGAAAATATTACGAAACAGTACCCAAAAAATCTGCTACATATGTTTTCTCCAAACAACATACCATTTCAGTTGCCTCCAAGCAACTCTCAAAAGGCACAGCTGGACTAAGACATCCCAAATACTGAAAGCCATCAAACTACGCCATGAGCGGAGTCCCCCCAAGTTCATATGATAGAAAGTTTAGGACCTATTCAAATTTTTAGTCCAAAAAGATGGGCAGATGTCACGACCCCAAATCCTAAACCAGCCGTAATGGCGCCTATCGTGGAACTAGGCTAGCCAATAGTCACATATTTATAGTTTCTTTCCAAAATCCCAACCATTTTCCAAACATTTCATAAAGTATATAGAATTACTGAATTCATTAGGCAAAATAAACAGCTAAATAGTCTAAACCATCCCCAAAATCCGGAGTCAACATGTCATGATCATCTAAGAGATATGCCAAAAGGTATACTATTATAATACAAAACCTCCAAACGAATAACTAGATACAATATAAGAAGGGAAAACAGATATGTTGCGGACGATGAACAACTTCTATATCCCGAACTCCGGCTCCGCATGGAATAAATGGCTAACACTCAGTATCAGCACATGTATCTGCAAACAAGGGTGCAGGGAGTAATGTGAATACGCCAACTCAGTAGTAATGAAAATAAATAAAGTCTTAGCGGCAAGAAACACATAAAAATCAATATCATCAGTTCACAATATGCACAACCTTTCTCTCCAACAATGTATACATAGATATATGAAATCAACATGCCTTAAAAGCCAACTTCAGAAAAATCCTTTGAAAAATGTGTTTTCCAACAATTTCAGAAATAAAAATACGAAGGATTTAGTGTAAAATGAAATAAATCATAAGTAGCCCCACGGGCAAAAACATGAATCATAAATCGCCCCTCGGGAAGAACATCACTCAGCACCTCACAGCCACTCAGTATCAGCCCCTCGGGCAGCCTCACTGCCACTCATGCCTCCCAATCACTCATCACTCGGCACTCAGCACTCGCACTCAGTAGGTACCTGCGCTCACTGGGGGTGTGTACAGACTCCGGAGCGGCTCCTTCAGTCCAAGCGTTAATATCAATCCACCTTGTGGCATATCATATCCTCACAATCAGGCCCTCGGCCTCACTCAGTCAGAACCTCTCAAAAGCCCCTCGGGCGTATCAGTAAAACAGGGTACTCGACCCAAAATATCATTTTATTTCTCAAAATAGTGTAGATAAGGCTGAGTTTCGAAAATAATTAAGCACAACATGAATGAGTGTAAACCATAAATCAACAGTGAGGAAATAGTAATAAAAAGCCCCCAAGGGGTCTAAACAAATCGGCATGAGGCCCCAAACATGGCTTATAGCTCAAATATAACAATGGTCTTTAGAACACAATTTAACATATGATTTAGAGTAATATACGCAACTCAATAGTTGTCGCGGAGAGGACCAAGTCCAATCCAAAAATCAGTGCGCGCCACATACTCGTCATCCGATATGTGTGCCCTTCTAAAAATAGCGAGAAATATGAAGTCCGGGGTTTCATACCCTCAGGACAAGATTTATAACCATTACTTATCTCTACCGGGCCACAGTACTAGTCCGCAATGCTCTTGTCTCTCAAATTGGATCCCGATTGCTCCGTATATAATCAAAACCAGATTAACATCATCAATATACACTAAAGGAACACAACCCAATCGAAAACTATCAATTTATACAAAAATCTCGAAATTCGGCCAAACCCGAGCCCCGGGACCACGTCTCAGAATTTGATAAAATTTACATCACTAGAATACTCGTCCTCACATGATTCTATACATACCAAAAATACTAAAATCGGACCACAATTTCCCACTCAAATTCTCAAAAGAAAATTCTAATTTTCATGCACCCTTCTTCCCCAAATTTGCGTTTAATTTCAAC
The DNA here is from genome assembly GCA_005239505.1 of Nicotiana paniculata. Taxonomy (NCBI): domain Eukaryota; kingdom Viridiplantae; phylum Streptophyta; class Magnoliopsida; order Solanales; family Solanaceae; genus Nicotiana; species Nicotiana paniculata. The sequence continues at coordinate 23,719 of ML359612.1, forward strand.
AATTTTCCGGTTTAATTACTTAGAGAATGATATAGAAACGAGTTATCAAGTTGAAACTCTTAAATCCAAGAGAGCCCCTTTGATTTCTTCTTCAAACCCTCTCAATTAGCTCTCAACCCGCTTGACAATGGAGGAAAATGATGAAAAATTTCGCAACAATGGGCTTTAAAACATTCTGCCCAGCACTTAAAATCCCTTCAGTGCGATCGCGACTCTAGCCACGTGATCGCGATGCAAAAACCAAACAACTTAATGCGATCGCATACCACTACACACGATCACATAGAACAACTCTCTACCCCACATACGCGCCTCAGAACCTCTACGCGATCGCACCAACACCCACACGATCGCACTGCTTTACCTGACCAACCTATGCGATCGCAAACCTAACCACGCGATAGCATAGAACAAAATGCCTGCCCCAACATTTTACTTTAAGAAATCGCGGATGAATCCACGCGATCACAGTGAAGAAATCACTGATGCTAAAACACCAGAAAATAGCAGACTCCATAAGACCAAAAAGTGCCCGTTTGAGCATCCGAAATACACCCGAGGCCTCCGAGACCTCAACCAATCCTACCAACACACCCCATAACATCATTCAAACTTATTCGATCCTTCGAAACACCAAAAACAACACGAAAACACCAAAATTACATCAAATTCAAGCCTATGAACTTTGAAACTTCTAAATTTCGCCAATGATGCCGAAACTAATAGAAGCACATCCGATTAATCTAAAAGTTTGCACACATATCTAAAATGACATTATGAACCTGCTCGAACTTCCGGAATTCCATTCCGACCCCGATAGCCTATTTTCCACAGCCGACCGAAAATCGCCAAAAACTAACTTTTGCCAATTCAAGCCTAATTCTACACCTGACATCAAAACTTCATTCCGAACACGCTTCTAAGTCCTAAATCACCTAAAGAAGCTATCCGATCCATAAAATCCGCATTCCGAGGTTGTTTACCAATAAGTAAACTCCCAGTTGACTTTTTCAACTATTAAGCTAATTTAAGAGACTAAGTGTCTCAATTCTCACCACGACCACTCCGAACCCAAACCAACTGTCCCAACACAATATAAATAGGCTAAGCAACATATGATAATATAGATATGGGGGAAACGGGACTAATCTCACAGAACGACCGGCCGGGTCGTTACAACAGACCTAGTTGAGGAATAAAAATCTCAACAAGCTCCAACTCAAATAGCACAAGTCATGCCTTCTTCTTGGACATAAGAAGAATTCATGCAATGGATCCAACTCATGGGAATTAAATATCAAATGACCATGCCTGGCCTATTTTAAAAACAACTGAGAGATCAATACCAATTATATAAAAGTTATCATTCGAATATGGCGGCACAAAGCCACACATCTTCTTCTAGCTCCGTAGCGGCCGAAAGTCACACGACCTCTTCACTTCCTGTGGTATCTAAATGCACTACACAAAAAATATCGGAGGTTACAAGCCCCATTACAGGTACATGATGTCTATCCAACATCTCAAAAACCAATCAAATACTATCTCCACTAGTGCCACAACCTATTTCTTCAAACAAAGGCTCCTTCTCCGAAGAACCCATTTATATTATGAATGAAAATATCTACCCACTCATTCAGATTCAACCAGAGTTCTGGCATTCCAACACCCAAGAGGTAGCTAAGAAAATACTTAGCCCTTCGGCCAATTTCATTCAAAACACACACAAACATACCCAAAAATACCATGAGTTCATTCTCACGTATACCAGATCCTGCTTGTTTAAGTCTCATAAAGAAAAACAGACCCAAGCATGTCACACATACTACGGTCTGGATTAACAAAATAATCTCACCAAAATAATGAGGAACCCATCTAGCCAAATACAAAAGAATTTGTCAGCCGTTTGATCTGGAATTTCACAATTATTACGAATACCAAGCAACATGGATGAATGCTTTCACCTTCCAAAAGCAACCTGGAAAGCATTCATGGTTTATCCTCTGGAGTAAACAATTAACCTCTGAATTCCCTTAGTGGTTTATACATCAATGGTGGCATGCATATGGTCATATAGCTAAAACTCTCCCAGCACCAGTAAAAGAAGGATATGATTATTTCTGCCACAGGTTTTCTAGTGAACATCAAATACCCATACTCCTGCAATTTTCCCATAGATTTCATATCACATGGATATTCTCCCAAAATTTTTCCTTCCAAAATCTAGATGGACATAAAGGACTACCATGGTTATCCCTCCAAGGCCACTACAATGGGTACAAAATGTGGGATTCATCTGAAGCCTATGTGCCAGCAGTAGGCAAGCGTTTCTATCACATCCACAGTATCTAGCTATAACAGATGCTACCGAAATATTATTTTAACAACAAAAGCTCATTGCAAATGCACAACTAGTTGGTTCCAGTAGCAGGCTTGAATTCCAGAAAAATGGAAAAAATGCTTGATTCCCTCAATCTTTAAAGTTGGGTTTTATCTAAAATTTGGTCAGGAAATTTGTCAACAAATTGTATGGATCTTTGAATAGGGACAATGGTTCCCTACTGGATATTGTGCCCAAGAAATTGGATGTTGATTTGAAAGGGACTATATTTAGCCTTTGATAAAACTAATCTATTTTTTTTATAACATTAAAGAAAATCTTTAGATGTATAAATGTTTATCTATGCTAGTATAAAATACTAGAACATCATCAATATAAACAATAATAAATTTTGAAAAGGGATTAAAACTATAATTAATTATCCATTAAAATTCGGAAGGAGCATTTTTTAAACTAAATAGCATTATATTCCATTCGTATTGTCCAAATGGTACCGTAAAAGAAGTTTTGTATCTTTCCTCGGAATCTATTTGAATTTGCCAAAATCCTGATTTTAAATCAAAATTTTAAAAGATAGTTGCACCATAAAGCCGTTGAAGTAAATCCTTTTTGTTTGGAATAGGTATTTAATCCACTGAAGTGCTTTGTTCAAAGTTTTATAATTGATGACTAATCGAGGGACACCTCATTCAATTTCAGAGTTTTTATTGACGTAAAAGGCAGCACAAATCCACGAGGATTTGCTTGAAAAGAGGATGCATTTTTCAAGAAGATCATTTATTTCTTGTTGACAATGAATGGTTAGCTCGTGATTCATCTGGATAGTAAGAGCTTTTGTGGGGATGGTTTTTTCATCAAAGTCAGGTTCGCAAGGGAGCCTAACAATGTGTTTCTTGCGATTCCAAAAGGCTGTAGGTAAATCAGCACAAAGTTCTCTTTGGATTTTGGTTTCCAAAGTTTTTATCTTGGATTGGAGAGAAGAATCTCAAAGTTTTTGTTGTAGCCTTTGGAAAGATACTTCTTCTTTGAGAAAATTGATCTGTTCTTCTTTACTTTTTATGGTAGACAAGAGTTTTGTCATTGGAGGTCTATCAAAAGGAAGAAGGGTTCTACATCCTATACGTTCGATTAAAATTCCTTCTTTTGCTACCATAAAAGGTATGAGCTCCTCGATGAAGGGAGTAGCTAATATAAATTTAGTAAGGTCTTTTAGTAACACGAAAGAACTTGAGGCTGGCAATGGGAAATTTTCTAGGGAGGTTATAACTTCAACATTAGAGAGTTTGAAGCTAATTCCTGGTTTTCTGCCATTAGCAGCTCTAAGACCTTCTTTGGATTTTTCAAAGAACTTGGTTGGAATGAGGCCTTCTTGTATGTAGTTGAGATCTACACCTGTATCAATTAAGGCAATGATATCAAAGGTAAAGGATTTATTTACAATTACGATAACTCTCATATGCCATTTTCTTATGGAAATTCTGGAGAGGTGGTTGATAAAAAATTCTTGTTAAACTGGTTTAATTTCAGTTAGTTTGGGCTCTTCAGATTTGGTAGAGAGTTGTTTGAGAACAAGGTGGTCTAATTATTGTCTATCCTTATTTTCTTTAATTTGTTCTTTAAGGAATGTTTTTTTAGTTTGGAGATCTTGGATAGTTACTACCTTAGGTTTTTGGGAAGGGAATCTAGTGAGGATATCAGTAACATTGTAGGTATTGACAACTTGAGGATGATTGGAAAAGACACTGGAGGAAGATGTAGAAGTATTATCGATTATTTGTTTGAATTGCTCGAGATAATACTTCTTTTTCTTAGAGTCTTGGTGGTTGCTTATTATTTCAAGAAGAAGATCTTGTTCTTTGGAGAGAACATTAATCGCAGGTTCCTCTTGACTAGATTGGGATGAAGATGATTTTGTATCATCATCTTTGAGTTGGTTAAATTGTTGTTCAACTTCATAATCAACAACATCAGAAATGTCATTGTCTTCTAACAAAAGTTGTTCGATCTGGTTAAGAACATACTCATCTAAATCATGGTTTCTAACTTTGTTAGACAACTTGCAGTATTTGCCTATCTGACCTGGTTTGCCACATTTGAAACATTTTCCAGAATTGGGAGCTTGGAAGTTTGTAGGTTTATTTTTACTGGGAAAGGTTTTGGATTTAGAAGGAAACAATTTGGTCTTCCTAAACTTGGGTGCAGAAGACCTATATTTCGTAATCTCCATATGCTTGGTTGTTCGTCTCTTATGAGACTTTTTATTACAAGGTGGTAAACCAAATTATTCACAGAAACTACCTAGATCTCGGCAGGTCTGTGCTCTATCTTCAGCTAATTTTCTCAATATCTTATCATGTCGACAGATTTTGAAAGCTACATGTTGAATGATACTGGTAAGTTGGCCATAGGTTATTTGTTCATAAGGAATAACATCACCAGAATGCTGATTTTGGAGTTCTTCTTTAACTAAATCCCTAAGAGACATAGGTAGGCCATCTAGGAATTTTTCTTTCCAATATGGGAGATTTTTCATTAGATATATGGCTTCTTTTATATATCTGTCACGACCCAAAATCCTAAGCCGGCGGTGATAGCGCCTATCATGATACTAGGCTAGCCAATCTACCGCGAAATAAAATAAGGACTTTCCCTTAAATGAAAAGTTGTTCGGTATTCCATAAAATTCTTCCGGTTTAACAGTTTAAAGCAACAAAACGAATAAAATAGATTATACACTACCCCAAAACCTGGAGTCAACCGTCATGAGCATCTACAACCAATGCAAAGTAGTACTATTTCTTTACTACAACCAGTTCTAGATATCAAATAAAAGGATAAGAAGGGAAAGAGGGCATGATCCGGACGCCAAACAGCTACCTCAAAATCCCGAACCAAAGCTCCAAGAGACTGCGAAAACAGCTAGCGCTCAGACCCAACACCTGAATTTGCACACAAGGTGCAGGGAGTAATGTGAGTACGCCAACTCAGTAGTAATGAAAGTAAATAATGTCTAAGGCCACAAAACACATAAAAGCAGTAATAAATACACAGAAAATGAACTCATCCTTTCATAAAACACAGATACGATGCCTTATAACATTTAAAAGTCAATCTTAGTAAATATCATTTGAAAATGTGCCTTTTCACAAATTCCATAGAAATCAAAAAGATTCAGTATATAAAATTGACGGAGTTCATAATAGTCTTCCAGATGGAAACGTGTATCACAATTTGCCCTCGGGCATATCATCACTCACTAAGCATGTCTCGCAGCCACTCAGCATCAGCCCCTCGGGCTACCTCACAATCACTCGTACCTCCCAAATCGCTCGTCACTCGGCACTCGCACTCAGTAGGTACTTGCGCTAACTGGGGGTGTACAAACTTCGGAGGGGCTCCTACAGCCCAAGCGCTAATATCAAGCCATCTCGTGGCATAATCATTCAGGCTCTCGACCTCTCACATATCATGAACAGTGCAACATGCTGCGGTGTGCAACCCGATCCCATAATATCCTCTCAATATAGGCACTCGGCCTCACTCAGTCAGAAATCTCTCAAAGCCACTCGGGCTATCAAATAAACGGGGTACTCGACCCAAAATATCATTTCACATCACAAAAGTAGTGTAAATGAGACTGAGATTCGAAATCAGTTAAACAGGAAATGATTGAGTGTAAATCATAAGTTAACACAGTGAGGAATAGCAGTAAACAGCCCCCAAGGGGTCCAAACAGGTCGGCACAAGGCCCTAAACATGGCGTACATCCCAAAATATAATAATAGTCTTAAAACATGAATATCATATGAAGTAGAATCAAATACGCAACTTAATAGTTGCCACGGGACGGACCAAGTCACAGTCCCCCAACAGTGCGCGCCACACACTCGTCATATAGTATGTGTGCCACTCCAAACAGTGATAAAAATGTGAAGTCCGGAGTTTCATACCCTCAGGACAAGATTTACAGTCATTACTTACCTCAAACCGGCCCAAATACTAATCCGCGATGCTCTTGCCTCCCGAATCGACTCCCGATTGCTCCGAATCTGACCAAAACCAGATTAATATCATCAATAAATGCTAGGGAGATGAAACACATTCAAAAATTATCAAAATTAAGCACAAATCTCGAAAATGGCCAAACCCGACCCTCGGGCCCACGTCTCGGAGTTTGATAAAAATAAAAAAACTAGAATCCTTATCCTTCCATGAGTCTACCCATATAAAATACATCCAAATCCAACCACAAATGACCCCTCAATTCCTCAATTCAAAGTCTCCAAATTCCCAAGCCCTAAACCTCCAATTTAGTCACTAATTTTCCATAATTTCGCCCCCAATCAGTCAAATAACACCATAGAAATGAGTTTTTAGGTCCAAAAATCTTACCTCCACGAAGTTGTTTTGATTTCCCTGTTCAAAACTCTCTCTCAAGCCCAAATCCGCATGAAAACTTTGATGAAATAACCAAATTTCGGGAAGGTTGGTATTTATACTCTCTGTCCAGTGAAACTGCACCTGAGGTCTTTTAACCTCACCTGCGGTCCCAGGTGTGCTTCTGCAGCATTCCTCTAATAATCCAACCTCGCACATGCGGTCCATAAGTCCGCACCTTTGATCCACACCTACGACGCAAGGTTCCGCATCTGCGGAAATAGCTTAGCCCCTCAAACTCCGCATCTACGGCTCCCAGACCACATCAGGGGCCTCGCACCTGCGGCTCCCCCTTCGGCAGGTGTGGAAAGCCAGAAAGGTTTACACCAGCAGTTCCACATTACCAAAATCATGTCGATACCCATCCGAACTCATCCCGAGGCCCTCGGGACCTCGATTGAAAGTACCAACAAGTCATGAATGATCACCCGGACTTAGTCGAACCTTCGGAATACCCAAAATAACACCGAAACATAAAATTAACCCATGATTCAAGCCTAAGGATTTTTCAAACTTTCAAAAATACTAACGATGCCGAAACTACCCAAAACTCGTCCGAATGACCTGAAAATTTGCACACACATCCAAAATGACGCTACAAACCTGTTCCAACTTTCGGAATTCCATTCCGACCACGATAGCTAATTTTCCACTGCCGATCGAAAATTTTCAAAAATTAAATTTTGCCAATTCAAGCTTAATTCTACTCCGGACCTCCGAATGACATTCCGAACATACTCATATGTCCCAAATCACCTAATGAAGCTATCCGAGCCACAAAACCCCCATTTCGAGATCGTTTACCTATTAGTCAACTTCTGGTTGACTTTTCTAACCATAAGGCCAACTTAAGAGACTAAGTGTCTCATTTCTCACCACGACCACTCCGAACCCGAACCAACCGAGTCAACACGACATAATTAGGCTAAACAACACACGATAAAGCAAAAACATGGGAAACAGGGCTAAATCTTACAGAACGACCGGTCAGGTCATTACATTCTCCCCCTCTTAAACAAACGGTCGTCCTCGAACGGGTCTAGAAGAATACATGGAGTCTCAAATAAGTGAGGATATCTGCTCCCCATCTCCCGCTCGGTCTCCCAGGTGGCCTCCTCCACCGACTGCCCTCTCCACTGCACTTTCACTGAAACTATATCCTTAAATCTCAACCTCCTGACTTGATGACCCAAAATAGCCACTGGCTCTACCTCATATGACATATCACCCTCAAGCTGAACCGTGATGAAGTCCAAAACATGAGACTGGTCACCAACATACTTCCGAAGCATGGAAACATGAAACACCGGATGAACACTTTATAATTCGGGTGGCAAAGCAAGTCTATAAGCCACGTCTCCAACCCTCTGAAGCACCTAAAAAAATCCAATGAACCGGGGACTCAACTTTCCCCTCTTCCCGAACCGCATAACACCCTTCATGGGTGACACCTTCAGTAACACCTTCTTCCCAACCATGAAAGACACATCCCGAACCTTCCGGTTCGCATAATTCTTCTGCCTAGACTGCGCCGTGCGAAGCCACTCCTGAATCAACTTCACCTTATCCAACACATCCTGTACCAAGTCTGTGCTCAATAGCCTAGCCTCACCCGGATCAAACCAACCAACCAGAGATCTACACCTCCTACCATATAAAGCCTCATACGGGGACATCTGGATACTCAACTGATAGCTGTTATCATATGCAAACTCTACGAGTGGCAGAAACTGGTCCTATGAACCCAGAAATCAATGACACAAGCACACAACATGTCCTCCAGAATCTGAATAGTGCACTCTGACTGTCTGTCCGTCTGAGGATGAAATGTTGTGCTCAACCCGACCTGAGTACCCAACTCTCTCTGCACAACCCTCCAAAACCAAGATGTGAACTGAGTACCTCTGTCAGAAATGATAGAAACTGGAACACCATGCAACCGGATCTCCCGGATGTAAATCTCAGCTAACCGCTCCGAAGAATAGGTAGTACCAACAGGAATGAAATGTGCGGACTTGGTCAGCCGATCCACAATAACCCATATAGCATCGAACTTCCTCGAAGTCCGTGGGAGCCCAACTACAAAGTCCATGGTGATTCACTCCCACTTCCACTCCGAAATACCCAACCTCTGATGCAACCCACCTGGTCTCTGGTGCTCATACTTGACCTGCTGACAGTTGAGACACCAAGCTACAAATTCAATAATATCCTTCTTCATCCGCATCCATCAGTAATGTTGTTTCAAATCCCGATACATCTTCGCGGCACCCGGATGGATGGAATACCGCGAGCTGTGGGCCTCTGCTAGAATCAACTCTCGAAGCCCATCCATATTAGGCATGCATATCCGACCCTGCATCCGCATAAACTCATCATCGCCGATAACTACATCCCTGGCATCACCTCGCAGAACCCTATCCTGAAGAACGAGCAAGTGTGGGTCATCGTACTGGCACTCCCTAATTCGGTCATAAAGAGAAGACCTGGAAGCTATACGAGCTAATACCCGACGGGGCTCTGATAGATCCAATCTCACCAACTGGACTGTTAAGGCCTGAAAATCTAGTGCTAGAGGTCTCTCTACTGCTGTAAGATATGCTAGACTCCCCAAACTCTCTGCTCTACAACTCAAGGCATTGTCCACTACATTGGCCTTCACCGGATGGTATAGAATAGCGTTATCATAGTCCTTGAGAAGCTCCAACCATCTCCTCTGACGCAGATTCAGATCCTTCTTCTTAAACAGATGCTGCAGACTACGGTGATCAGTGAAAACCTCACAATGCACCCCATAAAAATAATGACGCCAAATCTTCAAGGCGTGAATAATGGCTGCTAGCTCGAGATCATGCACTGGGTAATTCTTCTCATGAGTCTTCAACTGGCGTGAGGCGTAGGTAATCACCCTACCCTCTTGCATCAAAACACAATCGATGCCTATCCTCGAGGCATCACAATATACTATATAAGAACCTAAAGCTGATGGCAATACTAACACTGGAGCTGAGGTCAATACAGCCTTGAGCTTCTGAAAGCTATCCTCACACTCGTCCGACCACCTGAATGGAGCACCCTTCTGGGTCAATTTGGTCAAGGGCGAAGCAATAGAAGAAAATGCCTCCATAAAGTGACGGTAATACCCCGCCAAACCAAGGAAGCTCCTAATTTCTGTAGCTGAGGACGGTCTGGGCCAACTCTACACTGCCTCTATCTTCTTCGTATCAACCTGAATACCCTCACTCGACACCACGTTCCCCAAGAAAGCTACTGAGCCAAGCCAAAACTCACACTTGGAGAACTTTGCATAAATCTTCTCCTCCCTCAATATCTGTAAAACCATTCTCAAATGCTAAGCGTGCTCCTCCTGGCTACGAGAATACACCTGGATGTCATAAATGAACAAAATTACAAAGGAATCCAGATACGGCTAGAACACGTTGTTCATCAAATGCATGAACGTTTCTGGGGCATTGGTCAGCCCAAAAGACAGTACCATAAACTCATAGTGAAAATAACGAGTCCAGAAAGCTGTTATGGGAATGTCAGAATCCCAATCTTCAGCTGATGATACCCGGATCTCAAGTCTATCTTAGAGAAGACCCTGGCTCCCTGAAGTTGGTCAAACAAATCATCAATACGAGGCAAGGGATACTTAATCTTGACTGTAACCTTGTTCAACTGCCTGTATTCAAAACACATTCTCATGGAACCATCTTTCTTCTTTACAAATAACATCGGTGCACCCCAAGGTGACATACTAGGCCGAATGAACCTCTTATCTAGGAGTTCCTGAAGCTTCTCTTTCAATTCCTTCAACTCTGCTGGTGCCATACGATAAGGTGGAATAGAAATAGGCTGAGTGCCTGACACCATATCAATACCGAAATCAATATCCCTGCCAGGTGGCATGCCTGGCAGGTCTACAGGAAACACGTCCTGGAAAATCATGGACCACAGGAACAGAATCAATAGTGGGAGTCTCAACATTGACATCCCTCACAAAAGCCAAATACGATAAACACCCATTTTCAACCATACACTGGGCCTTCAGGTAGGAAATCACTCTACAGGCACATACTCAATAGAACCTCTCCACTCAACCCTCGAAAATCGTAGCATAGCTAAGGTCACGGTCTTAGCGTGTCAATCAAGAACATCATGACACAAAGATAGCCAATCCATGACTAATATCACATCAAAATCAACCATGCTAAGCAACAACAGGTCCACTCGGGTCTCTAGACCCCCAATAGATATCACACATGACCGATGTACACGGTCCACAACAATAGTATCACCCACCGGAGTCAACACATGAACAAATGTAACTATAGACTCACGGGGCATATCCAAAAAATGGGCAAAATATGATGAAACATAGGAATATGTGGAACCAGGATTAAATAAGACCAAAGCATCTCGGTGACAAACTGAAACAATACCTGTGATCACTGCATCTGAGGCCATAGTATCTGGTCTGGCTGGAAGTGCATAAATACGAGCCTGACCTCCACCTGCACGACCTCCCCCTCTAGGGAGGGCCCTAGCTATCTGACCCCCACCCCTAGCTGTCTGGGCAGATGGTGAAGCAACTGGAGCTGAGTCGAGGGCTGACCCCTCTGCTGAGAAGACCCACCAAGGAAATGAGGGCACTGCCTCCATACATGTCCAAACTCTCCACACTCGAAACAACTCCTTAGAGCTGGAGACGGACACTGAAAGAAACCCCTGACACCAGAATTGGCACTATAAGAACCATGCATAGAGGAAACCTGAACTGATGGTGCTCGAGATGCACTCTGGGCTGGAAGGGCACGAAATGAAGAACGACCCGAATGAGAACTGCGGGGACCATGCCCCGAAGATGCACCACTATAGGCTGGGCGGACTGGCTGAGATGTCCTGAATGAACAACCTCTACCATGATGAAACTATCTCTGGAAGGAGCACCACTGGGATCCACGAGGCCTCTTGGCCTCCCTGTCCTCTCGCTCCTGGCGGCGAACTGACTCAATATCTCGAGCAATATCAACAACCTGCTCGAAAGTAGCACCTGAAACTCTTTCTCTGGTCATCAGAATATGGAGCTGATAAGTGAGGCCCTCCACAAACTTCCTAATCCTCTCTCTCTCAGTAGGAACCAACTCTGTGGCATGACGGGCTAGCTCCGAAAACCTCATCTCATACTACGTCACTGTCAACTCACCCTGGCTCAGCTGCTCAAACTGCCTACACAGCTCCTCTCTGTGAGACTGCGGAACATACTTCTCTAAGAAGAGAGTGGAGAACTGCTGCCAAGTAAGGGGTGTTGCACCAACAAGCCTACGCCTCTCATAAGACTTCCACCAAGTAAAAGCAGCCCACTGCAGTACGAAGCATCCTCTGACACTTGTCCAAGAAACCTTGGGCATCCTCGCCCTCAGCACCAGTGTATGTCTGAGGCTGAAGTCTACCAAATCTCTCCAACCTGTGCTGCTCATCGTCTGGCATGACTAGAATCACGATATCCTGAGGTGGGACAACTGGCTAGGCTGGAACTGCCTCCAAGGTCTGAAGCCCCTGAATAACCTGCTCAGGTGTACGGGCAGCTAGAGTCGGAGTGCCTCCCCCAGCCTTAGAAGTAGCAGCAGTAGAAGAAATAGCGACTGCCTGTGGAAGACTGGTGCACACAGTCAAAATCTGAGCCAGAGTCTCCTAAAGCCCTGGAATCACAATAGGCACTGCCGGTGCCTGAGCCGGTCACGCTGGAATCTAATCCTGAACAGTAGGTAGATCCACGAGTACTGCCCCGGCTGCTGCACAGTTTGCACCTCTCCCTCTACCACAGCCTCGACCTCTCGCTGGTCTAGCTGGTGTCTGGTCACCCTAATTGGTAGCGCGAGTCCTCACCATCTGTGAGAAAATGAAAACAACTGAAGTTTAGTTCTAGGAATCAACAGATTCGCACAACAGAATTCAAGAATGTGAGATTTTTCCTAAAGGTTCTATAGCCTCTCGAAGATAAGTACAGATGTCTCCGTACCATTCTGCAAGACTCTACTAAACCTGCTCATGACTGGCGAGACCTATTTAACCTAGAGCTCTGATACCAACTTGTCATGACCCAAAATCCTAAGCCGACCGTGATGGCGCCTATCATGATACTAGGCTAGCCAATCTACCGTGAAATAACATAAGGACTTTCCCTTAAATGCAAAACTGTTCGATATTCCATAAAATTCTTCCGGTTTAACAATTTAAAGCAACAAAACGAATAAAATAGATTATACACTGCCCCAAAACTTGGAGTCAACCGTCATGAGAATCTACAACCAATGCAACGTACTACTATTTCTCTACTACAACCAGTTCTAGGAAATGATATCAAATAACAGGATAAAAAAGGAAAGAGGGCATGCTGCGGACGCCAAACAGCTACCTCAAAATCCCGGACCAAAGCTCCAAGAGACTGCGAAAATAGCTAGCGCTTAGACCCAACACCTGAATCTGCACACTAGGTGCATGAAGTAATGTGAGTACGCCAACTCAGTATTAATGAAAGTAAATAATGTCTAAGGCAATGAAACACGTACAAGCAGTCATAAATACACAGAAAATGAACTCCCCCTTTTAGAAAACACAGATACGATGCCTTATAACATTTAAAAGTCAATCTCAGTAAAATATCATTTGAAAATGTGCCTTTTCACAAATTCCATACAAATCAAAACGATTCAGTATATAAAATAGACGGAGTTCATAATAGTCTTCCAGATGGAAACATGTATCACAATTTTCCCTCGGGCTTATCATCACTCAAAATCAGTCACTCAGCATGTCTCACAGCCACTCAGCATCAACCCCTCGGGCTACCTCACAATCACTCATACCTCCCAAATCGCTCATCACTCGGAACTCAGCAGTCGCACTCAGTAGGTACCTGCGCTCACTGGGGGTGTACAGACTCCGGAGGGGCTCCTATAGCCCAAGCGCTAATATCAAGCCATCTCGTGGCATAATCACTCAGGCTCTCGGCCTCTCACATATCATAAACAGTGCAACATGCTGCGACGTGAAACCTGATCCCATAATATCCTGTCAACATAGGCACTCGGCCTCACTCGGTCAGAAATCTCTCAAAGCCACTAGGGCTATCAAATAAACGGGGTACTCGACCCAAAATATCATTTCATATCACAAAAGTAGTGTAAATGAGACTGAGTTTCATAATCAGTTTAACAGGAAATGACTGAGTGTAAATCATAAGTTAACACAGTGAGGAATAGCAGTAAACAGCCCCTAAAGGGTCCAAACAGGTCAGCATAAGGCCCTAAACATGGCGTACATCCCAAAATATAATAATAGTCTTAAAACATGAATATCATATGAAGTAGAATCAAATACGCAACTTAATAGTTTCCATGGGACGGACCAAGTCACAGTCCCCCAACCATGTGCACCACACGCTCGTCATCTAGCATGTGCACCACTCCAAATAGTGATAAAAATGTGAAGTCTGGGGTTTCATACCCTCATGACAAGATATACAGTCATTACTTACCTCAAACCGGCTCAAATACTAATTCGGGGATGCTCATGCCTCTCGAATCGGCTCCCGATTGCTCCAAATCTGACCAAAACCAGATTAATATCATCAACAAATGCTAGGGAGACGAAACCCATTTGAAAATTATCAAACTTAAGCACAAATCCCGAAAATGGCCAAACCCGACCCCCGGGCCCATGTCTCGGAGTTTGATAAAAATCACAAAACTAGAATCCTTATTCTTCCACGAGTCTACCCATATAAAATACATCCAAATCCAACCACAAATGACCCCTCAATTCCTTAATTCAAAGTCTCCAAATTCCCAAGCCCTAAACCTCCAATTTAGTCGCTAATTTTCCATAATTTCGCCCCCAATCAGTCAAATAACACCATAGAAATGAGTTTTTAGGTCCAAAAATCTTACCTCCACGAAGTTCTTTTGATTTGACTCTTCAAAACTCTCTATCAAGCCCAAATCCGCATGAAAACTTTGATGAAATAACCAAATTTCACGAAGGTTGGTATTTATACTCTTTATCCAGTGAAACCGCACCTGCGGTCCCAGGTGCGCTTCTGCGGCATTCCTCTAAAAATCCAACCTCGCACCTGCGGTTTGTAAGCCCGCACCTGTGATCCGCACCTGCGGAAATAGCTTAGCCCCTCAGACTCCGCATCTGCGGCTCCCAGACCGCACCAGCGGCCTCGCACCTGCGGCTCCCCCTTCCACAGGCGCGGAAAACCAGAAAGTTTTACACCAGCAGTTCCACATTACCAAAATCATGCGGATACCCACCTGAACTCATTCCGAGGCACTCGGGACCTCGACTGAAAGTACCAACAAGTCATGAATGATCACCCGGACTTAGTCGAACCCTTGAAATACCCAAAATAACACTGAAACATCAAATTAACCCATGATTCAAGCCTAAGAATTTTTCAAACTTCCAAAAATCACCAACAATGCCGAAACTACCAAAAACTCGTCCGAATGACCTAAAAATATGCACACACATCCAAAGTGACGCTACGAAACTTTTTCAACTTCCGGAATTCCATTTCGACCCGATAACTAATTTTCCACTGCCGACCGGAAATTGCCAAAAATTAAATTTTGCCAATTCAAGCCTAATTCTACTTCGGACCTCCGAATGACATTTTGTACACACACCTATGTCCCGAATCACCTAATGAAGCTATCCGAGCCACAAAACCCCCATTCCGAGTCTGTTTACCTAATAGTCAAGTTCCGGCTGACTTTTCTAACCATAAGGCCAACTTAAGAGACTAAGTGTCTCATTTCTCACCACGACCACTCCGAACTCGAATCAACTGACTCAACACGACATAATTAGGCTAAGCAACACACGATAAAGCAGAAAAAAGGCTAAATGTTACGGAACGACCGGCTGGGTCGTTACAATATCTTTCTTAAATCTTATATTTTTTAAGATGATCTCTTAAGGCTGGAACTGTGATCCCTCCGGATCTGCACTGTAAGCCATTTTTCTGAGAAAAGTGGATATGATAATTCTTAGTTGGCTTATAGAGGTTATTTATAACCTTTGGGTCCTCCTAAAGAACAACTTTTTAAGAAGTTATTAGATTTAATTATTATATATAAGAGAAGACATGTACCCATATATTTAATTTTTAGATCTAACTTTTCTACATAATATTGAGTTAAGAACTTGAATATTATCCTTATGGAATCCAATGGTCTCTTGAACCAAGAACAAGAAGAATTAAAATTATCATCGTTAATTTTGTTGTAATTACTTGTAGATATATGTCATGTGTTTCTTCCACCCTTTCTCATCCCTTTCAAAAGATTCCTTCTCTTCTCCAACTTTTTCATCTTCCTTCTCCAATCTCGAACTCAAAGAAGAAATTAGCTTTTCTAATTTGTAGCAATCAATTGATGACTGGAAGATCCTTAAACATCCACAGTCCACAATTTACAAGTCTTCACGATGGCCCTTAAACAGTGATTACCATATTTCTACAATTGAGCAAACCATTCCTCTTGCTCAATCTTTCTTAGAATCTCTAAGACTGAACTCATGGCCTTATACTAGGGGAGGATTGTCTGAAAATCACTAGTTAAGGGCTGGATATTGTTCCCAAGAAATCAGATGTTGATTTGAAAAAGACTATATTTAGCCTTTGATAAAACTAACCCATTTTCTTTGATAACATTGAAGAAAACCTTTAGATGTTTAAAATATTGATCTATGCTATTAGAAAATATTAGAACATCATCAATATGAACAATAATAAATTTTGAAAAAAGATTAAGAATATCATTTATTATCCTTTGATACATGTCTCCCGTTGAATAAACTCGGACACTTAAGAGAATTTGGTTCTTATCTTCTTCGCTAAGATGGGTCTCCCACCAACCCTCAAGTTGACCTGTGGAACCTGCTACTAAGAAAGGGGTAGTAAGTTGCCCGGAACAGTTATGAGAAGTTCGATATGCAGTGGATACCATAGTCATTTGCTATAACTTAGCCAAAATATTATATTCAGAACAACCATCTATGTTTATTTCATAGATATTATTGGCATTATTATTGTTTTGCATAACATTAGGTCTTTCTTCTAAGGCTAAATCAACATGGGTAGCTCTAGAATAGTAAATTCTTTAGGGTTGACGCCAGTTGAAGGATCCTATTCTAAAAGTGGAAATTTCTAGGGGAGGATTGTCATGGAATTGTTCTGAGTGTGAATTGATTCCTTGGTCAGAATCGACTTCTCGGAGAACCTGTATAGAAGAATCGTTTGATGGGTATCTTGAGCTATCAAGGTTTTCTCAATTTCTAGGATCCTACGCTGAAGGTCAGAGAACTGAGGATAATATTTAGCTTGGTGGATCCAAAGTTCCGTAGCAAAAGTTCTAGGGATCTCATAAGGTTTAAATAAATGGATTGAAGAAGCGAATGTTTCTGCTGGCTTAGAACTAATAGATGCTGAAGGTGGTTTTGTAACTAAATATTCACCAAGAATTTGTAATTATTTGTTTCTGTATTTATCTTGTTCAAAAATAATTTTAATAGCTTTGCATGTAATAGCTTCCTTTACATTTTTTTAATTTGAAAGGATTAGCTACTATTGAAGTATTTGCAGAACTTGTTGAAAATCCTTGTGCTGGAGGAAGTTGTGATATGACTTCCTCTCCAGAGGAGGTTTTCCAAATTTTTGAAATGTTAACTGATTTAGAAAAAGGAAAATCTAACTGGTGATATTCAGCATAAGCTTCCAATCTTTCAAAGAAATTAATTTGCTCTTCTATGTAATTTAAAGACTCATACTAAATACTTTAGAGATTTTTTCTTTCGACTCCTTGAAAATTCTGGAAAAACCAAGTTCTTTTGAATATATTTTCTTGTGAATAAAAATTTGCTCAAAGTTTTTCTTTATCAATTTGAAAATCGTTTTCCAAAACACCTAATTCAGTATCTAAAGCCGAGTAAGTGGGTGATTGAGGTTGTTCATAATTAACTTTTGTTGGAGGGGTTGTTTCTACTAGATATTTGGCTTGTGGGATTCTATAGTCAAAATTAACAGTTTCGATCCTAGAAGAAAATATGTCAGCAAATTGAATGGATCTTTGAATAGGGACAATGTTTCCCTGCTGGATATTGTGCCCAAGAAATCGGATGTTGATTTGAAAAAAACTATATTTAGCCTTTGATAAAACTAACCCATTTTATTTGATAACATTAAAGAAAACCTTTAGATGTTTAAAATGTGTATCTATGCTAGTAGAAAATACTAGAACATCATCAATATAAATAATAGTTAATTCTGAAAAAGGATTAAAAATATCATTCATTATCCTTGATACATGTCTCTTATCCTTTTCAAAACAGACCTACAAAGATTTCATCTGTCAATACTAAAACCCATTTCTTAGAGCCATGTTTCTCTATCACAAAACTGGTTACTGCAAGATGCTTTCAGGCTGAGAAACCAGAAAATACTACGGTCTCTCAGATCCAACAATATTCTAGCGGATCTGTAGCCATCTCCTTCCAAAGGTCCCTTAGCCAAAGAGTCTCTGTCTCTTCCTCTTTGGAACAGTCTAAGATTCAGTCTGGAAGACATACAATATCTTCCCTTAACCAGTGATTACCATATTTCTACAATTTGAGCAAACCATTCCTCTTGAATCTGATCATGAGGAAATAAAACTTTGTGTCACGACCCTAATCCTAAACTGGCCGTGATGGCGCCTATGTGGAACCAGGCTAGCCAATAATCACAGATTTATAGTTTCTTTCGAAAATCCCAACCAATTTCAAGTATTTCATAAAATATATTGTATTTACTAAATACATTAGGCCAATAATGTCACGACCCAAACTGATGGGCCACGACGGGCACCTGGTACCTTACTCAATCGAGTACCAAGGTAACGTATCTTTATTATTACATTATCATATACTCATGACAAACGGGCCTAATGGGCCAACATAATTATTTATAAACTCTAAACATAGCCCGACAAGGCCATACAAATATTTGTATACATGACATATGTCTACAAGCCTCTAAGGGTATATAAGTATCATAAAGGTCGGGACTGAACCCCACCATACCAATCAATACATGTCCTAATTATACTGACCAATCAAGAAACTGTGGAGCAAATGGAGTGCACCCACATCTTCCGCTGAGCTGATAACCTACTTGGAGGGCTCTCGACCTGTCTATCAGGACCCGCGGGCGTGAAATGCAGTGTCCCCAGGCAAAAGGGACGTTAGTACGAATAATGTACCGAGTATGTAAGGCACACAAATAAGTACATAACCGACATGGAAGTAATATAGAGTAACTGACTCAACCTGTAGGTCTGGATAATTCTGTAAATCATGAAATACGTATAATGTCATGCATATGCATATGAATGTCATGTCGTGCATAGGTACATATTTCATAACATCATCAGGCTTCTGAGGGCATCCCATCATATCATCTCGGCCACTGTGGTCAAATCATCAACGTATACCAGCTGATCAGGTGGTGGTGCGTATATAACGCCATAACCTTTCACATATTCCATATATATATATATACATACATATATATACGTATATAACGCCGTCTGAGTCATGGGTCAATGTACATGTATGGTGCATGAAATGCATAAGAAATACGTCAATAAGATTTTCTCAGAATCCCATAAAAATCAATATACCTTTCGGATAAACATTATCAAATGCGTATTTTTTTGGGACCCATGAAGAGAAGATAATAATAATTCATATGGGGAATTAAGAATATAGACACCCCTAGAATTTATATGAATAGAGTAATTTATGGAGATCGTGCATTTGCTCGTTTCTTCTGTGTCATATAGGTCATGCCAAAAAGAAAGGAGGGATAGACTTAACATACCTGGAGTAGGGAAAAATCCGTATGATGTCTTTGGAAAAGGTTGCACCGTGCTCTCTTAGAGTTGTAAAATCCCGTTGTTATTACGTAGTGTAACTTTGTATAAAAAAATTTCCCAAAATCCGTCACTTTCTTTACTTTTAATTCATGTTCTTGTGAATTAGACTTGAAGATTGTCAAGGCTCAAGTGGTCAAAAATAACTTCTCATGAAGTACTTTAAAGTCTACAAAATTAACCCATTACGGTGACACCATGCTCAACTGCTCTAAAGATCACAACAATGTTACTACTTCCATTTGATTCATTGAAGTTCACCATTTAAAACTCATAGGTACTAGTTATCGTCTTCTTCACCAAATTCGCCATCTCCATTAATTCCAATTTAGGGATTTGCATTTATGGTTACTCCATCCATCCACCAAATCAAATAATACTTTTATCAACATGAATACTCATATCTATCATTCACAAGTTTAGAAATTACCTTCTTGAAAAAAAAACCCCACAAATCAACTTTTTTGGGATTTTAAAGATCCTTAATGTTCTTGTTATAATCTAGCAGAATCCAAAGGGGTACTGGTGCTAATATAAATGTAAATTAACTTAGATGTAGATAACAATTGATAGAAATCTTACACGTGATTGTCTTGTTACTATAGATAGCCACCTAAGGAAATATGACTAAGAGTCATATGTTTATAATACATTGTTTTGCCACCTATCACTTCAAGTTGTGAGTCATTTGCTTTGAATGGAGGACTTCCATCTCATTCTTTTCTAATACTTATCCAATATACCCCCAATTAATTAGGTAATGCCCTATTACCCGGTAATTAACTAATTACCCGCATATTTTAGAATTATTCCCACTTACGTAAAATACTACTCACTTTTCACATACCTTAAAATCATGGTCACGTGGTACCTCATATGATACTAGTCCATAAATACCGAGTATTTTAGATCTGACCGTATTTTATCCCAACATGCCAAACTTGGACGAAAATTCATTTTCTTTGACTTGCTTACCTCTCGCCTTCATGAATTTACTTATCACTTTTTTGGAATAGCATAATCCTTATAATCTCCAAATAATCTTTTCCTTGGACTGATGTCAATTACCTTATGAAAAATTCAACGTACAATACCACAGGGTCCAACATCGTTGTAATTTAATACTGCGAAGCGTAACATCATTGTAATAAAAAAATTGCGGGACGTAATATTGCGGGGTGTAACATCATTCCTCCTTTGGAACATTCGTCCTCGAATATTGACTGATGCTATTATCATTTTCATAAATATAGTTCTTGTGAATACCTTAATACTCTCCTTGTCGTTTGGGCAGTTGTTCTGTGAATAATTCCAAAGGCCAGGGCGTTCCCCCAATTAGGCCTCTTTCCCGTACTATGTCTTGTGATCTAAATCCTTCCAATCTCGTAATTGTTGCTACCTTCTATCATGCAGCCTCTACGATACTAACCTTGTAATTGTGCCCATGTGATTCTTCTCTCCCTTTTTTTCCAGCTTTTATCCAATCTCTAGGCCTTAATTTGTAAACATATACAGAGCTTAATAAGATGTCTCTCTAGGCATCTATAGATATACTGAAGTTCTTCGCTCGACACTTTGTATAACTTGCGAATATTGCTATATATTATTTTATAGATTTGGTTATCCATTCGTATGACTTTACTGCATCTACGTAGGTCATACTATACAACCATAACACTCACTTGGATTTATCATTACTGAGGTCTACAACCAACTCCAGGTTACTCTCGTTGTTCATCTTTAAGACTGGTGGTCTAATATCATCTCATATTGTTGAACTTTTATCCATCCATTGTTGATTCATCTTAATATTGATCTATAATATACCACTGATAACTTGAAACTTCTTATGTAATTACTTGCCACTAGGGGCTCAGTTGTATTGGGAAATATTCGATTGACTTTCCTGATCCACTTGGCGGTGATGATGTACTTCAATAACTGTATTTTATAGCATCCCAATGTGATTCACTTACATGGGTATTTTAATCCCGTATAATTCATAAGATCCTCTTAACGGCACTACTCAATCGAAGGCCCAAACGTCACCCTTTATCTATCACAATTACACCCTCATTCTACTATAGCGACAACATTCCATTCCTTCTAAATGCCATTAGTCTTAGACTCCTTTGAGTTTATTCAGGCTATACTGAGCTTTGTATAACTTAGAGAAACCATCAACTCTTCTTATTTTCATGGGATTAATCCCAAGTGCTTATCCATTTTTGTTACCTTCTCACTCGCCATTTTCTTATCCTTACTCATGTCTTCTAGAACCTTGTCGCTTCACCATACAATAGCTTGTGACCTACACGTATCTATTTACATTACTTGCAACCTTTCAACTTGGTTGCATTATAGATTTTCTTATGTCTTTTTGGAATGTCAAGCGAGACATCACCTCGTCCCTTACTCTTCGTTATTATGTTAATCAGGCTTCTCGATACCTAGACCATAGGCTGGAGGATATGCTACTGACAGTGCTGCTATTATTCCTTGATGTTGAATCCCCACACTTCTAGCCTTCTATCCGAAGTAAGGACTATTCACAACCTTTTATTTGAGTATTTCGTACGTTGTCCAGCTTTACCTTACTTATCTTAAAGTCTCACATCATATCTTTTATTTCTTTCATGACCTCCCTTTTACATAGGTATAATCACATCCACAACTTGAAGCTCTCTTATAATACTTGTACCTCTGGTGCATACACAATCTGGTGGGAGCTTCATACTGACTTCTTATGAGGCTGGTACTTCTTCTAACTGGCTTTATCGTAGAGCCGTTATAAAATATAGTTGTTGTACTATGTCTTTTGTACCTTTGATATTAGCTTAATTCTGCAATGTTCTTAATCACGATTTCTATAATTTTCTGGGTCCAATAATCAGATCCTTGATTTACTTCGTTGATATAACTCTTTAGTTTCCTCCTTATTCTAATTATCCTTTATGTAGGCTTAATCTACCTCCCGATCTGTGGTTCATGGTATTAGTTATTATGTCTAGCCTTTCATGGGCGCTGAGGAATATCCATGATACAATCCTTTAATAATTCAATCCTTCATCTATGACCTGGGCTCAATTCTTTCTTTTAGCTTATCGGAATCTTCTACGGCTGTATATGCTGCATGTATAATACTCTGAAATCTTAAGTGCATTCATTACGTAACAAACTCTGGATCATTGATCAAATAACTTCTTTCATTCCATCTTAGCTTTCTTTCAACGTAAGATATTTCTTTTCCTGGTCTTTCTGCCCCCTTGTTGCGTCCATACTTAGCTTAACTTAGTACCCACATTTTCTAGAGTTTTTATATAACTCATATGATCTCGAATATTACTTTTAATTTTACTTCTCGTTCATTAGACACGGTAGGTGCCCCTTTCCCTTAGAGTGCTTAAAATGTTGTTGTGAGACTGTTGTTACATGACCATTTTCTCTTTAGGTTGTTGTTCTTAGGTTGAAGCCTTCTTCCTTATCTCCTCAGCTAGTCTTAGTTGTAGTACTTAGGGAGAACTCTTGACTCTCATAAAGTTATGAGCTTATTACTGACGTTTTTGATGTCTTTCCTTGCCTATAATCATCCGTAGTTGTTTACCTCCGTGCCTTTGTGTTTATAGGGTTACTTCTGAACTGATATTTTGAATGCCTTCCAGTGGCTTTCTTTTATCCCCGTAATACTCATACGGTACCTTTAACTACCCCGACTCCTATTTGAATATATCTCAAGTATTATAATGACATTACTGCGAGGTTGAATTCTCCATGTTGGGTTTTACTATGTTTATCTTACACGATCTGCTATCCTCCTGTTTAGCCATAACTGGGCTCTTCCTGATCAATTATTAACTACTCATTGGCCCATTCTCGCATCAGTATTCCACGTAACCTTTCTTGGGTTATTTATTTTGTCTTAACTTACGTATCACACTGGCTTCTTATTTATTAATAACATCTCGTACAGAAACCCTTACTTTCTTTTCTTGACGTCGCGCCTACATAATGTTTTGGAATCATAGCACATCTGTAATATTTGAATAAGTTCAATCTCATCCCTTTTTCATTCTTATCGCATCCTTCTTTTATTATTCCATAGTTACTAGATTCACTAAATTCTGACTTACTGCCACATCATTCCATATTCCCCCCTTTGGGGGAGTACTAAGAGTTAGAGCTATGATGACCTACCTACAGATGTTTTTCCTCTTCATATTTGGTGTCCTTTCACATCATCAATGACCCTTACTCGCCTTGCAATAATCCTTATATACCAAGGATAACAAATTTCACACTTAGTGTAACTGGAACATATAGTCCCTTAAGGTTAACTTTGCTCATATTGCTTGCTTTAGGGAAGTGTCTTCCTGAATGACCATTTTCTGAATTTCTCATGAATTTTCTTCTTTTGTCCATTATATTAATGCCCGGGACAAAATCTGAAATTCTAATGATACTGACTATTATCCAATCATTCAGTCCTTAATTCACATTTAGTTATCTCGTTCACCTGCCCAACTGATTTGTATTACTTTGGGGTCTAACTTTTCCTTTTGCTCACAAACTTGTGTCTCGAAATGAGGATGTGACTTTATGGCCTTTACTCTTTTGTTGTCTCAAGGCCTATCACTTCTTGTCTTTTCCTTCACTTGACTACAAACTCTGTAATACTGTTATTTTTTAATCTACCATTGTCATCCATGTATCACATCTTACTCATAATTGATTCATTAACTCTCTTCTTATTTTCCTGCTAATATTTCTATCTATCACTTTATCCTGAAAACTTATCGACAAGATATTCTTTTTCTTTTAGCTCCCTTTTGCTCCATCCATTGGCTCTTCAGGTTGCTTAACATTATCTCTCTACTAGGGACGTGAGTCATACTAAGATGATATCTATCCTTTCGAGGCTTCCAGTGCCTATCTTTGTATTACTCATATCTAGCTGTACTATTTTAGAGTGCACCATCGGGGTGTCTCACAAGGAGATCTATTAGTACTTTATCCTTCGGAAATGTCAACTAATACAAACAATTCATCCACCATTTTGATTACTCTAATCCCAGCAGGATTCTGATATCCCGCCCTTTTTTAAACCATATATATTAGCTCCCATAAGGCGTAACTTATATCGGTGTGGCCAATAGTACATACCTCTTTTACTGTTGAAGGCAACTCAAAAGGCTTATGTTCCTCTGCCTGAGTTGTAAATACTGTTATTCTTCATTAACTAGGCGCCTCGTACCCTTCTTCATCTTGCTTCTTTGACTTGTTAAAATTTGTATCTATTTTCGGAATCTCTCATTGATTTTCACCATATGGGTGGATAGATATCCTTGCCCTAAGGCTCCCTATCAAGAGTCTTACACGGCTTAATACACACATGATCTACTGTAGACCTTGCATTTACTCATCGTAAACATCATCAAAAATCAAGTCATTATGACTCAACTCTTCCATCGCCACATTCAACCTCTTACGAACTGTAGGTATCGTCTTATTACGAATGAAATAGAAGCTAGGATTTTGGATTCTTATAAGTGAGCTCTACCACACTATCTAGAGTAAGAAGAAAGAGTGACAATCCTAAATGCCCTGTAGCCTCTTGCTTATAAGTGTGGTGCACGACACACCCATAAACAAGACTCTACTAGACACGTCTTGTAGACTCCCTAGGACAGAACTGCTCTGATGCCACTTTTGTCACGACCCAAACTGAGGGGCCACGACGGGCACCCGGTACCTTACTCAATCGAGTACCAAAGTAACGTATCTGTCTTATTACATTATCATATACTCGTGACATACGGGCCTAATGGGCCAACATAATTATTTATAAACTCTATACATAGCCCGACAAGGCCATACAAGTATTTGTATACATGACACCTGTCTACAAGACTCTAAGGGTATATAAGTATCATAAAGGTTGGGACTGAGCCCCGCCATACCAATCAATACATGTCCTAATTATACTGACCAATTAAGCAACTGCGGAGCAAATGGAGCGCACCCACATCTTCTTCTGAGCTAATAGCATGCTTGGAGGGCTCTAGACCTGTCTATCAGGACCTCCGGGCATGAAACGCAGCGTCCCTAGGCAAAAGGGACGTCAGTACAAATAATGTAACAAGTATGTAAGGCACACAAATAAGTACATAACTGACATGGAATTAATATAGAGTAACTGACTCAACCTGTAGGTATGGATAATTATGTAAATCATGAAATGCGTATAATGTCATGCATATGCATATGAATGCCATGCCGTGCATAGGTACATATTTAATAACATCATCAGGCCTCTGAGGGCATCCTATCAAATCTTCTCGGCCATTTTTTTCAAATCATCAATGTATACCAGTTGATCAGGTGGTGGTGCATATATAATGCCATAACCTTTCTCATATCCCATATAAATATATATGCATACATATATACACGTATATAACGTCGTCTGAGTCATGGGTCAATCTACATGTATGAATGCATGAAATGCATAAGAAACACGTCAATAAGATTTTCTCATAATCCCATAAAATTCAATGTGACTTTCGGATAAACATTATCAAATGCGTATTTTTCTGGGACCCATGAACATCAGATAATAATAATTCATATGGGGAATCAAGAATATAGACAACCCTAGTATTTCTATGAATAGAGTAATTTATGGAGACCGTGCATTTGCTCGTTTCTTCTGTGTCATATAGATCATGCCAAAAAGAAAGGAGGGATATCCTTAACATACCTGGAGTAGGGGAAAATCCTTATGATGTCTTTGGAAAAGGTTGCACCGTGCTCTCTTAGAATTGTAAATCCCGTTGTTATTACGCAGTGTAACTTTGTATAAAAAAATTTCCCAAAATCCGTCACTTTCTTTACTTTTAATTCATGTTCTTGTGAATTAGACTTGAAGATTGTCAAGGCTCAAGTGGTCGAAAATAACTTCTCATGCAGTACTTTAAAGTCTACAAAATTAACCCCTTACGGTGACACCATGCTCAACTGCTCTAAAGATCACAACAATAGTGTTACTACTTCCATTTGATTCATTAAAGTTCACCATTTAAAACTCATAGGTACTAGTTATCATCTTCTTCACCAAATTTGCCATCTCCATTAATGCCAATTTAGGGATTTGAATTTATGGTTACTCCATCCATCCACCAACTCGAATAATACTTTTATCAACATGAATACTCATATCTATCATTCACAAGTGTAGAAATTACCTTCTTGGAAAAAAAAAACCCACAAATCAACTTTTTGGGATTTTAAAGATCCTTAATGTTCTTGTTATAATCTAGCAGAATCCAAAGGGGTACGGGTCCTAATATAAATGTAAATTAACTTAGACGTAGACAACAATTGATATAAATCTTACACGTGATTGTCTTGTTACTATAGATAGCCACCTAAGGAAATATGACTAAGAGTCATATGTTTGTAATACATTGTTTTGCCACCTATTACTTCAAGTTGTGAGTCATTTTCTTTGAATGGAGGGCTTCCATCTCATGCTTTTCTAATACTTATCCAATATACCCCCAATTAATTAGGTAATGCTTTGTTACCCAGTAATTAACCAATTACCCGCGTATTTGAGAATTATTCCCACTTACTTAAAATACTACTAACTTTTCACATACCTTACAATCATGGTCATGTGGTACCTCATATGGTACAAGTCCATAAATACCGAGTATTTTAGCTCTGGCCATATTTTATCCCAACATGCCAAATTTGGACGAAAATTCATTTTCTTTGACTTGCTTCCTCTCTCGCCTTCACAAATTTACTTATCACTTGTTTGGAATAGCATAATCCTTATAATCTCCAAATAATCTTTTCCTTGGACTGGTGTCAATTAACTTACGACAAATTCAACGTACAATACCACAGGGTCCAAAATCGTTGTAGTTTAATACTGCGAAGCGTAAAATAGTTGTAATAAAAATTGCGGGATGTGTCATGAGCATCTAAGAAAAATATGCCAAACGGTATACTATTATAATACAAAACCTCCGTACAAATATCTAGATACAACAAAGAAGGGAAAACAGAGATGCTGCGGACGCTGAACATCTACCTCTATATCCCACACTCCGGCTCCGCACGGAAAAGATAGCTAATGCTCGGTATCTGCACCTGAATCTGCACACAGGGGTGCAGGGAGTAATGTGAGTACGCCAACTCAGTAGTAATGAAAATAAATCAAGTCTAAGCGGCAAGAAAACACATAAGAAATCAATATCATCAATTCACAATATGCACAGCCTTTCTTTCCAACAGTATATACATAGATATATGAAATCATGCCTTAAAACCAACTTCAAAAGGATCCTTTGAAAAATGTATACTTTCAACAATTTCAGACCTAAAGATTTAGTATGAAAATGAAATAAATCATAAGTATCCCCTCGGAAAAAAACATGAATCATAAATCGCACCTGGGCAGAACATCGCTCAGCACCTCACAGCCACTCAGTATCAGCCCCTCGGGCAACCTCACGGTCACTCATGCCTCCTAATCACTCATCACTCTGCACTCAGCACTCAGTAGGTTCCTGCGCTCACTGGGGGTGTGTACAGACTCCGGAGGGGCTCCTTCAGCCCAAGCGCTAATATCAAGTCACCTCATGACGTATCGTATCCTCACAATCAGGCCCTCAGCCTCACTCAGTCAGAACCTCTTAAAAGCCCCTCGGGCGTATCAGTAAAACGGGGTACTCGACCCAAAACATCATTTTTAAATCTCAAAGTAGTGTAAATCAGGCTGAGTTTCGAAAACAGTAAGCACAATATGACTGAGTGAAATCATCAATAAACAGTGAGGAAAATAGCAGTAAAAAGCCCCCAAGGGGTCTAAACAAGTCGGCACGAGGCCACAAACATGGCTTATAGCCCAAATATTGCAGTAATCTTTAGAACACAATTTAACATATAATTTAGAGTAAAATACGCAACTTAATAGTTGCCGCGGAGAGGACCAAGTCCAATCAAAAAATCAGGGCGCGCCAAATACTCGTCATCCGACATGAGCGCCATTCTAAAATAGTGAGAAATATGAAGTCCGGGGTTTCATACCCTCAGGACAAGATTTATAACCATTACTTACCTCTACCGGGCCACAATACTAGTCCGCTATGCTTTTGCCCCTCAAATTGGCTCCTGATTGCTCCGAATCTAACCAAAACCAGTTTAACATCATTAATATATACTAAAGGAACGCAACTCAATCGAAAACTATCAATTTATACAAGAATCTCGAAATTCGGCCAAACCCAAACCCCGGGCCCACGTCTCGGAATTCGATTAAATTTACATCACTAGAAACCTCGTCCTCCCACGATTCTACACATACCAAAAACACCATAATCATACCACAATTGCCTACCCAAATCGCCAAAAAAAAATTCCAAATCCTCCTCCCATTTTCCCAACTCTTTCTACTTTAATTCTTCAAATTACAAGCCTAATCCGAACAAAATAGCACAGAAACGACTTTAATAATCCCGGAACTTACCTCTACTGAAGACCCTCAAATTCTCTCTTCAAATTGCCCTCAAATAAGCTCCAACTGCATGCAACAATGGAAGAATGAAAAATTTCACGGAGGCTTTCTTTTATACTGTTCTGCACAGCTAATCCGCACCTGCGGACCTTTCATCGCACTTGTGGACCCGCACCTGCGGCCCTAGGTGCGCACCTATGAAATCCCACTAACGTACCAATTCTCGCACCTGCGATCTTTTCTCCGCACATGCGGCTTCGCAGGCGCGACCAACTCTTCGCACCTGCGGACTCCCTATGCCTATCCTCCTTTCGCACCTGCGCATGGACCTTCGCACCTGCGGCTACCCATCCGCAGGTGTGGCCACACACCAGAAACTTTACACCAGCAGCCATTTGCTGCAATTTCCTAAGTTCAAAACTCCGCTAACCATCCGAAATCAATCTCGAGCCCCTCGGGGCCCCAACCAAACATACCAACACCCCATAGTATTATTCAAACTTAGTCGAGCCTTTGAAACACCAAAAATAACATGAAAACACCGAAATTACATCAAATTCAAACCTATGAACTTTGAAACTTCTAAATTTTGCCAACAACGCCGAAACCAACCAAAACGCCTCCTATTGACCTGAAATTTTGCACACATATCCAAAATGACATTACGGACTTGTTCCATCTTCCGGAATCCCATTCCGACCCCGATAGCCTATTTTCCACTGCCGACCGAAATCACCAAAAACTAACTTTCGCCAATTCAAGACTAATTCTACACCGGACATCAAAACTTCATTCCGAGCACACTCCTAAGTCCCAAATCACCTAACGAAACTATCCGAGCCATAAATTCCGCATTCCGAGGTTGTTCACCAATAACTCAACTCTCAGTTGACTTTCTCAACTATTAGGCTACCTTGAGGGACTAAATGCCTCAATTCTCACCATGACCACTCCGGACCCAAACCAACTGACCCAACACAACATAAACAGGCTAAGAAATATATGATAAAGCAGAAATGGGGGAAACGGGTAAATCTCACGGAACGACCGGCTGGGACGTTACATCCTCCCCATCTTAAATAAATGTTCGTCCTCAAACGAGTCTAGAAACATACTTGGAGTCTAGAATACGTGAGGATATATGTCCCGCATCTCCCGTTCGGTCTCCCAGGTGGAATCCTCCACCGGCTGCCCTCTCCACTAAACCTTCACTGAAACTATATCCTTAGACCTCAGCTTTCTGACCTGTCGACCCAAAATAACCAGTGGCTCTACCTCATATGACATATCACCCTCGAGCTGAACCATGCTGAAGTCCAAAACATGAGACGGGTCACCAACATACTTATGGAGCATCGAAACATGGAACACCAGGTGAATACTCAATAAAATGGGATGCATAGCAAGCCTATAAGACACCTCCCCAACCCTCTGAAGTACCTCAAATGGCCCAATGAACCTGGGACTCAGCTTTCTCCTCTTCCTGAATCTCATAACACCCTTCATGGGCGACACCTTCAGCAATACCTTATCCCCAACCATGGAAGACACATCTCGGACCTTCCGGTCCACATAACTCATCTGCCTAGATTGCGTCGTGCGAAGTCGCTCCTGAATTAACTTCACCTTATCCAAACGCATCCTGAACCAAGTCTGTGCCCAATATCCTAGCCTCGCCCGGCTCAAACCAACCAACCGGAGATCTTCACCTTCTACCATATAAAGCCTCATACGGAGCCATCTGGACTCGACTGATAGCTGTTATTATATGCAAACTCCGCTAGTGACAGAAACTAGTCCCATGATCCACCAAATTCAACCACACAAGCACGCAACATATCCTCCAAAATCTGAATGGTACGCTCCGACTGCCCGTCGGTTTGAGGATGAAACGTTGTGCTCAACTCGACCTGAGTACCCAACTCTCTCTGTAAGGCTCTCCAAAACTGAGATGTGAACTGAGTACCTCATTCGGAAATGATAGAAACTAGAACCCCGTGCAATCGAACAATCTCCCTAATATAAATCTTAGCTAACCGCTCCGAAGAATAAGTAGTACCAACAGGAATGAAGTGCGCGTACTTGGTCAGCCGATCCACAATAACCCATATAGCATCAAACCTCCTCGAATTCCGTGGGAGTCCAACTACAAAGTCCATGGTGATCCGCTCCCACTTCCACTCCGGAATATCAAATCTCTAAAGCAATCCACCTGGTCTCTGGTGCTCATACTTGAACTGCTGACAGTTGAGACACCGAGCCACTAACTCAACAATATCTTTCTTCATCTGCCTCCACCAATAATGATGCCTCAAATCCTGATACATCTTTGCGGCACCCGGATGGATGGAATACCACGAACTATGGGCCTCAGCTAGAATCAAATCTCGAAGCCCATCTACATTGGGCATGCAAATCTATCCTTGCATACTCATGACCCCATCACCACCAATAACCACATCCCTGGCATCACCGCGACGGACCCTGTCCTGAAGAACAAGAAAATGTGGATCATCATACTGGCGTGCTCTAATCTGATCGTAAAGAGAAGACCTGGAGGCTACACAAGCCAATACCCGCGGGGGCTCTAATAGATCCAATCTCACCAACTGACCCACTAAGGCTTGAACATTTAGGGCTAATGGTCGCTCCGCTACTGAAAGGTAGGCTAGACTCCCCAAACACTCTGCTCTGCGACTCGGGGCATCAGCCACTACATTGGCGTTCCCCGGATGATATAAGATAGTGAGGTCATAATCCATGAGAAGCTCCAACCACCTCCTCTGAAGCAAATTCAGATCCTTCTGCTTAAGTAGATGCTGCAAACTACGGTGATTAGTGAAGATCTCACAATGCACTCCATACAAATAATGACGCCAAATCTTCAAGGCGTGAACAATGGCTGCTAGCTCAAGATCGTGCACTGGATAATTCCTCCCGTGCACCTTCAACTGCCTGGAAGCGTAGGCAATCACCCTACCATCCTGCATCAAAACTGCTCCAAGGCCAACTCTCGAGGCATCACAGTAAACTGTATAAGAACCTGAACCCGCAGGCAAAATCAATATTGACGATGTAGTCAAAGCTAACTTGAGATTTTAGAAGCTCTCCTCACACTCCTCAGTCCACCTAAACTGAGCACCCTTCTGGGTCAGTCTGGTCATAGGTGATGCAATATATGAAAACCCCTCTATGAAACGGCGGTAGTACCCTGCCAAACCAAGGAAACTGCGAACCTCAGAAGCTGATGACGGTATAGGCCAACTCTGCACCACCTCTACCTTCTTCGGATTAACCTGAATACCCTCACTGGACACCACGTGCCCCAAGAATGCTACTGAATCAAGCCAGAATTCACACTTCCAATATTTTGCATACAATCTGTTCTCTCTCAAGGTCTAAAGCACAACTCTCAAATACTGCTCATGATCCTCCCGAGATCGGGAATACACCAAGATATCGTGAATAAACACGATGACGAAAGAATACAGATAAGGCCGAAATACACTGTGCATCAAGTGCATAAAGGTTGCTGGGGCATTGGTCAGCCCAAATGACATAACTAGGAACTCATTATGACCATACCTAGTCCTGAAAGCACTCTTCAGGATGTCTGTTCCCCGAATCTTCAACTGATGATAACCGGAACGCAAGTCAATCTTGGAAAATACCCTGGCACCCTGCAACTGATCAAACAAGTCATCTATACGAGGCAAGGGATACCGGTTCTTCACCGTAACTCTGTTCAGCTGCCGATAATCAATACACATACGCATGACCCATCCTTCTTCTTCACGAACAACACCGGTGCACCCCAAGGTGACACACTAGGCCGAATGAACCCCTTATCTAGGAGTTCCTGAAGCTGCTCCTTTAATTTTTTTAGCTCCGCTAGTGCCATACGATAAGGTGGAATAGAAATAGGCATTTTGCCTGACACCAAGTCAATACCAAAATCAATGTCCCTGTCAGGTGGCATGCCTGGCAGGTCTGCAGGAAACACGTCCGGAAAGTCACGGACCACAGGAACCTAATCAATAGCGGGAGTCTCACCACTGACATCCCTCACAAAAGCCAAATAAGATAAACACCCTTTCTCAACCATGCGCTGAGCCTTCAGGTAGGAAATCACCCTGCTAGGCATATACTCAGAAGAACCTCTCCACTCAACCCTCAGACATCCTGGCATAGCTAAGGTCACGGTCTTAGCGTGACAATCAAGAACAGCATGACACGGAGATAACCAACCCATGCCCAATATCACATCAAAATTGACCATGCTGAGTAATAGTAGGTCCACTCGGGTCTCCAGAGCCCCAATAGATATCATGCACGATCGATACACACGGTCCACAACAACAGTATCGCCCACCGGAGTCGACACATGAACAAAGGTGACTAGGGACTCACAGGGCATATCTAGAAAATGGGCAAAGTATGAAGAAACATAGGAATATGTAGAACCACGGTCAAATAAAGCCAAAGCATCTCGGCAACAGACTGAGACAATACCT
Source organism: Nicotiana paniculata (assembly GCA_005239505.1). NCBI lineage: Eukaryota > Viridiplantae > Streptophyta > Magnoliopsida > Solanales > Solanaceae > Nicotiana > Nicotiana paniculata. The sequence continues at coordinate 57,517 of ML359612.1, forward strand.
GCGATCACGGCATCAGAGGCCATAGCATCTGGCCTGGATGGAAATGCATACATGCGGGCCTGACCTCCCCCTGCTCGACCTCCCCCTCTAGGGCGGCCTCTAGCTGACTACCACCCCTGGCTACCTGGTCGGGTGGTGAAGTAACTGGAGCTGAAGTCCAGGGCTGGCCTCTCTACTAAGGAGAACTACCAGGACGACGGGGGCATTGCCTCCACATGTGCCCAAACTCTCCACACTCAAAACAACTCCCAGGAGCTGGAGGCGGGGACTGATAGAAACCACTGGCACCAGACTGGCCACTAGAAGACTCATGCATAGGAGAACTCTGAACTGGTGGTGCTCGAGCTGCACTCTAAGCTAGGAGGGCACCAAATGAAGTACGGCCTAGCTGAGAACCATGGGGACCATGCCCCGAAGGTGCACCACTATACGCTGGGCGGGCTGACTGAGGAGGCCTGAATGAACGGCCCCTACCATGCTGAAACTGCCCCCCTAAAGGGAGCACCACTAGAACTGCCCGATCCACAAGGCCGCTTGGCCTCCCTCTCCTCCCGCTCCTGGCGCCAAATCGACTCAATATCTCGATTTATGTCAACAACCTGCTCGAATGAAGCATATGATACTCTCTCCCGAGTCATAAATAGCCGGAGCTGATAAGTAAGACCATCTACAAACCTCTTCACCCTCTCCCTATCAGTAGGGAAAATCTCAAAAGCATGCCTAGCCAACTCGAAAAACCTCATCTCGTACTGAGTAACTGACAACTCTCCTTGGCGCAGCTACTCAAACTGTTTGCGCTGCTCCTCTCTGTGGGACTGAGGAACATACTTCTCCAAAAAGATCATGGAGAACTGCTGCCAGGTGGGAGATGCTGAACCAACTGGCCTATGCCTCTCGAATGACTCCCACCAAGTAAAAGCAGCACCCGCAAACTGAAATGTAGCGATAAGACCCCACTGGTCTCTAAAATACCCGCAGTACGTAGTATCCTCTAGCACTTATCTAGAAACCCTTGGGCATCCTCGCCCTCTTTACCGCTAAAAGTCGGAGGCTAAGTCTGCTGAACCTCTCCAACCTGCGATGCTCGTCCTCAGGCATAGCAAGGACCACATAATCCTGGACCAGAGCAACCGGTTGAGCTGGGGCTGCTCCCGGTGCCTGAATACCCCGAACAGCCTGCTCAAGTATCGGGGAAGCTGGAGTCTGATTGCCTCCCCCGGCCTGAGCTGCAGTGGCAGTAGAAGACATAGCGACTGCCTGATCCAAACTGGTGCACACTATCAATATCTGAGACTGGGTCTCCTGAAGATCCGAAATAACAATAGGCACTGTCGGTGCCTGAGCCTGCCCCGCTGGAGGACCATCGGCGGGAACCTGATCCTGAACGATAGAGGGATCCTGTGGTACTATCCCGGCTGCTGCGCGGGCTGGCCCCCTACCTCTACCACAGCCTCGACCGCGGCCTCAACCTCTCGCTGGTCTAACTGGTGTCTGGTCACCCTGATCGTTATTGCGTGTCCTCACCATCTGTGAGAGAATGAAACAATGTAAGTTTAGATTTCAAGAATCAATAGATTAGCACGAAAGAGTTCAAGAAAGATAGCAATGTTTCCTAGGAGTTCTGCAGCCTCTCAAAGATAAGTACAGACGTCTCTGTACCGATCGACAAGACTCTACTAAACCTGCTCGTGACCGTTGAGAACTATGTAACCTAGGCTCTGATACCAAATGTCACAACCCCAATCCTAAATCAGTCGTGATGGCACCTATCGTGGAACTAGGCTAGCCAATAATCACATATTTACAGTTTCTTTCAAAAATCCCAACCAATTTCAAGCATTTCATAAAATATACTGAATTTACTAAATACATTAGGCCAATAAACAGTTAAACAGTTCAACCAACCCCAAAACTCGGAGCCAACATGTCATGAGCATCTAAGAAAAATATGCCAAACGGTATACTATTATAATACAAAACCTCCAAACGAATAACTTGATACAACAAAGAAGGGAAAATAGAGATGATGCGGATGTTGAACAGCCACCTCTATATCCCACACTCCGGCTCCGCCTGGAATAGATAGCTAATGCTCGGTATCTGCACCTGAATTTGCACACAGGGGTGCAGAGAGTAATGTGAGTACGCCAACTCAGTAGTAATGAAAATAAATCAAGTCTAAGTGGCAAGAAAACACATAAAAAATCAAGATCATCAATTCACAATATGCACAGCCTTTCTTTTCAACAGTATATACATAGATATATGAAATCATCATGCCTTAAAACCAACTTCAAAAGGATCCTTTGAAAAATGTATATTTTCAACAATTTCAGAACGAAATATTTAGTATGAAAATGAAATAAATAATAAGTAGCCCCTCGGACAAAAATATGAATCATAAATCACCCCTCGGGCAGAACATCGCTCAGCACCTCACAGCCACTCAGTATCAGCCCCTCGGGCAACCTCACGGTCACTCATGCCTCCCAATCACTCAGCACTCAGTAGGTACCTGCCCTCACTGGGGGTGTGTACAAACTCCGGAGGGGCTCCTTCAGCCCAAGCGCTAATATCAAGCCACCTCGTGGCGTATCATATCCTCACAATCAGGCCCTCGGCCTCACTCAGTCAGAACCACTCAAAAGCCCCTCGGGCGTATCAGTAAACCGGGGTACTCGACCCAAAACAACATTTTGAAATCTCAAAGTAGTGTAAATTAGGCTGAGTTTCGAAAATAGTAAGCACAATGTGACTGAGTGAAATCATCAATAAACAGTGAGGAAAATAGCAGTAAAAAGCCCCCAAGGTGTCTAAACAAGTCGGCACGAGGCCACAAACATTTCTTATAGCCCAAATATTGCAATAATCTTTAGAACACAATTTAACATATGATTTAGAGTAAAATACGCAACTCAATAGTTGCCGCGGAGAGGACCAAGTCCAATCCAAACATCAGGGCCACATACTCGTCATCCGACATGTGCGCCATTCTAAAAACAGTGAGAAATATGAAGTCCGGGGTTTCATACCCTCAGGACAAGATTTATAACCATTACTTACCTCTATCGGGCCACAATACTAGTCCGCTATGCTCTTGCCCCTCAAATTGGCTCCTGATTGCTCCGAATCTAACCAAAACCAGTTTAACATCATTAATATATACTAAAGGAACACAACCCAATCGAAAATTATCAATTTATACAAGAATCTCGAAATTCAGCCAAACCCGAGCCCCGGGTCCATGTCTCAGAATTCGATTAAATTTACATCACTAGAAACCTCGTCCTCCCACGATTCTACACATACCAAAAACACCATAATCGGACCACAATTGCCTACACAAATCGCCAAAAGAATTTTCCAAATCCTCCTCCCATTTTTCCAACTCTTTCTACTTTAATCCTTCAAATTACAAGCCTAATCCGAACAAAATAGCACAGAAACGACTTTAATAATCTCGGAACTTACCTCTACTGAAGAACCTCGAATTCTCTCTTCAAATTGCCCTCAAATAAGCTCCAACTGCATGCAACAATGGTAGAATGACTAAAATTTTAAGGAGGCTTTCTTTTATACTGTTCTGCACAGCTAATCCGCACATGCAGACCTTTCATCGCACCTGCGGACCCGCACATGCGGTCCCAGGTACGCACCTATGAAATCCCACTAACGTACCAATTCTCGCACATGTGATCTTTTCTTCGCACCTGCGTCTTCGCAGGCGCGGCCAACTCTTCGCACCTGTGGACTCCCTATGCCTAGCCTCCTTTCACACCTGCGCATGGACCTTTCCACCTGCGGCTGCCCATCCGCAGGTGCGGCCACATACCAAAAACTTTACTCCAGCAGCCCTTTGCTGTAATTTCCTAAGTTCAAAACTCTGCCAACCATCCGAAATCAATCCTGAGCCCCTTGGGGCCCCAACCAAACATACCAACACACCCTATAGCATTATTAAAACTTAGTCGAGACTTCGAAACACCAAAAACAACATGAAAACACCAAAATGATATCAAATTCAAACCTATGAACTTTGAAACTTCTAAATTTTGCCAACGACGCCGAGCACACTCCTAAGTCCCAAATCACCTAACGAAACTACCCGAGCCATAAATTCTGCATTCCGAGGTCGTTCACCAATAAGTCAACTCTCAGTTGACTTTCTCAACTATTAGGCTACCTTGAGAGACTAAATGCCTCAATTCTCACCATGACCACTCCGGACCCAAACCAACTGACCCAACACAACATATATAGGCTAAGAAATATATGATAAAGCAGAAATGGGGGAAACAGGTAAATCTCACCGAACGTCCGGCCGGGTCGTTACACTTTGAAACTCCAAGTCTATAAAAAAGTATAGCCGAAAATACAATTATCTCCATTTTAGTTTAGTATAGATTGCAGCTAGACCTCTGTCCAGAGAAGGTATATATATATATATATATATGTTTAATGAGGTCATGTGAGGCTCCGATGGCGTTATATACGCATATATATATGGTACAATGACATGCACCCATGATCAGGTGAATATTATGACGATGATAATGCCGCTCATAGAGGCTTGACAGCGCTATATGAGTGGATATATATTATATGATGATGGTGCTATATGCGCGTATATATTGTATTCACGCATATCATGGCCCACTGTGGCAATACAAAGCCAAGGTTCAGTTTCTTATTCCTCTATTACATTGATGTCTTTTCTTATGGTGTTATATGCCTTACATACTTGTTACATGATTCATACTAACGCCCCTTTTTCCTAGGGAGGTTGCGATTCATGACTCAAGGTCCCGATAGATTGGTTGACGGTCCTCCTAATAGGCTATCAGCTCAGCGAAAGGTGTTGGTGCACTCCACTTGCTCCAGAGTTGCCTTTTTGGTCAGCATGCTTTTGTATATGTATTGATGTGTATGGCAGGTCCCTGCCATATCCTTTATGACATTTACATTTTCTTTGAGTCTTGTAGACATATGTCATGTATATAGATACTTGTATGACCTTGTTAACTATGTTTGAGTGTATAAATTGTTGTGTCGGTCTTATAGGCCCGTATGTCACATGTATAAGTTTGTATATCATGTTGGGTCATCTTATGTCGAGTATTCCTTATGTTTTATTTTGGTTATCTCTTGACGGTCTTTTGGTACATTTACACATGATAGTATGATAAAAAATATATGTTACATTGGTGCGCGATTGAGAAAGACATCGGGTTACCATCGCGGCCCTCCAGTTTGAGTCGTGACAAACTTGGTATCAGAGCAGGTATATCTTAAGGATGTCTACAAGCCGTGTCTAGTAGAGTCTCACTTATGGGTGTGTTTCACACCACACTTATAATTGGGAAGCTATAGGGAATTTATGATGTTTACCTTCCCTTCATGTTCTACATCGTGCGATAGAACTGAGTCATAAGGATTGAAATTCTTAACCCTAACCTTTGTTTTGTTTTATAGTAGGGAGATTAATTCTTCAAGAAAGAGTACAGATGATCCGAGGGCTACGAGGATAATGGGAATGGAAGCGAGTCACTCTATGGAAGAGTACTCATCTGAGATTATGCCCTATATAGAGACAAATCCGCCTGAGAATTGAGATGAGTCATCGTTGCGGGTGTCTCCAACCCCGATGGTATTAGAAGAGCCAAGATGAGATCCGATATCACAAAATCCACCTATGGCCCTAGTTGAACATGAGGTAAGGAAGGTAGTGCATATTCTAACACAATTGGTTGATTATTGATGTTTTGCTTAAAGTATATATATATATATATATATTTGTATATCACCTCATGTTTTACTTTTGTTTCGTGGATTTGGAATGTGAAAATGAGTTGATTTGTATTAATTTGAGGTGTTTTTATGTGTAGGAATGATCCGGGAGCAATCGGGGGAGAAATGTGCGAAATTAGAGCAAAAATGGACGAAAACAGGAAAGTTGAGTAGTACAGCGCCACAAGCAGTACCTTGAGCTGTCTTTGGCGCCAGAACCAGAATAGTCCAAGCCACAACGTCGTAGAGGGCGCCGATGGTGTGAAACTTCTCTAACTTCGCACGAGACACGGTTATTTCGGCCCTAGACCTACCCAACACGTATAAAAAGAAAGACTAAACCTAATTTGGAGGATATCCAACATACTTTGAAGGAGAATTCACGTGGAGGAACATACACCATGCTTGAAGGAGGCTTCTCCTTAGTTTTTCTTCTCTCCTCTTCCTTTAATTTCATAGTTTCTTTGTTCTAGAGTTTTGGGTGCTACATGAATGATGTAGTTTGAAGCTTAAATTGTTATTTTTATTTTATCATATTGGTTTATTTATTCAATCTTGCTCTTAATTATTTGATTGCTTGATCACCAATTGAATACTATCTACGAATCTAGGATTGAACTCGAGAGAGGGAGTTCTAGATTGCATATAAGATTGAGTAGAGCAAGACCTTAACTCTTGGAGGGGGGGGGGGGATTTGCAGTTAGGATAGGAATATACCTAATCACCTTGCTTTGTTACTATACATGAATTATTAATGCGTTCTTGTTAATCCTAATTCCATAGGAATATAGGCGTTAGGGTAGTTTGAATAGACGAGTAGTACTTCGGGAGAAGGCTACGAGTAATATTAACCCTGTCAACCAATAAATCAGATAAATTAATTAGACGATTTAAGTGGAAAACTCAACGGAATTTTTAGCTAACCCATAGCTCTAGAATATTCACTCACATTGAATTCGTCTTTAAGCTTGTCGTTATTTTCTTTAATCTCTTTATTTGTTACTCTAGATTTATTTTAGGTAAATATTCATACGTTAGGATTCGCTTGAATAGATTAATTGTCTTAGTTTAATTTAGTTGATAGTTAATCACAGGTCCCTGTGGGTACGATATCTGGACTTACAATCCTATATTACTTATCGACCACGTTTACTTGCGTGTGCGTTTGGGAGCAAGAAGTTTTTTGCGCTGTTGTAGGGGACTTAGAAATTAACTATTCTACGAGATTAAATTTTTACTTTTTGTCTATTCAAGTTTTATTTTTATTTGTATTTTAGTTTAATATTTACTATATTTGTTGATATGGCATCTTGGAATGATAAGTGGTCGAATAGTGGTTATTCTTATTATGAAGATCCTTGTCCATATTGTGGAGGATCACACATGTGGCAAAATTGTGCATCTCAATCTGATGTGTGGACTTTTTGTAATATGCGTGGTTGTCAAGGTGGATATTAGGATGGTTGTCCTAATTCTTAATCCTTCTTAGATCTCTTATTTTGATGTTTCTAATAATGTTTATGAGTTTGATAGGAGCAAGGAAGTGGAGGATATGGAAAGTGTGGCTCGTATTATGGACATGATGAAGCAAGAAGTAGCCGAGCAATAGGACATGATGAGGCAAGAAGTAGCCGAGCAACAGGACATGATGAGGCAAGTAGCCGAGTAACAACTTCTTGACGCCTTAGCGATCAAAACACTACAGGCTAGAATGGACGAATTAATGGCCAATTTCCAAGAAGAACCTCAACTTGATGAAGAGACTGAGTTCCCACAAGAAGATTATTTTGAAGAGGCAAATATCGTGAGCCAATCTTGGCTAGAGGAACAAGCTCAACTGATAAAATCTCATGAGTTTCTCTGTGATGGTCTTTCAATATGACAGAACAACTGATAGAAGGAAGAACTGAGCTCAGGCAAGAGATGGACCAATTTGGCTCGGATATCCATGACATGCAGGCTCAATTGAATAAAAAGGTTGAGGAGTCTGATAACCTACAACCAATTGTTGTAGATATTGGCCAACTTATGAAGCCGAAAGAGGAATTCCAACTATTCGACCAAAATATTATTAATGATGTCAAGGTTGATGAAGAGTGCAAAATTGAGGATGTCAAAAATAATGCAATTCTGGAGTTTGAGCGTATCATACCTCATTCTAAACACTTTTCAACATTGTGTTTTGTTGGTGACATGGGAATTGATCCATTCGAGCATATGGAGGAATCAATAGATGAGGAACAAAGTGCATATATCTTGAAAATTTCCATACCAAGAAGACAAAATGACATCCCTCACTTAAGGGCCAAGAAGTGCAATATGCGATATTTTTTGCGTGGTTCCTTTATTTTTACACCACCACCCCACGAACGTGATAGAAAAATTGATGTAAAATTGGGGGCGCAATTTTTATTCTCAAAGTGGAAGGAGAAGTGGTGAACTGATGGCGTCGTGTGGCGACGTTAAATCAAGCGCTTGTTGGGAAGCAACCCAATTTTATTTTTCCTTTTTACTTTTGCTTTTTTTTTTGTGTTATGTTTTTGGAGTGTTGTTTTTGTATTTTGTAGGAGTAGGAGCATGGAGTCAAATCCAATAGTCATGTGAAAAAGTGAGCATGTGGTTGAAACTAAGTATGAGGTGCCCGCACAAAGAATCATACCTGGGAGAAGTCTGAGTATCCCGTGAGCTGCTAATTCTTTGGCCTTTGGCCTACTAGGGAGTCTCTTTTACCCTCTTGTTATTTTTAGAGTGCATTGAGGATATTACAAAATTCTAAGTGTGGGGTGAGGATATTGTTTGGGTGATTTCCTATGCTATCTTAGCTTAGTTGTAGTACGCGTTTTTAGTATAATAGTTTTTGTTAAAAAAATTATTTTTTTTCAAGAAATTTGGACTTTTCCCGACGATGGATTTGTGGATAGCTTTCTTAAGGGATTAAGGTCCAATAAAAAAATGGTTAAAAATAGAAAAACCAAAAATATTTCTTTTATTTTTCTTTAGGTAGCTTTCTTGAGTATCTTCCCAATTTTTTGAATTTGTTCATGATGCCTTAATGAAATTGGATAGCATGTTTTGTGACGCATATGTCTCTTTTGCTTGACTTATATTCACTTTGTGCTTAATTCTTAATATCTTGTGGCTCCATGAATACTTGCATTGCTTGAGAGTCGGAATGAGACCGTCCTTAGTGAGTCATGTGCCATGTGTGAAGTGAGATTTTGTGTAGTCCATGTTATTGTGATTGATCTAGAACTTGCCCGGTATGTGAGTTGAAGCAAAATTTTAGGCGATGCTCGGTTTGAAAAATGACTTTAGGCTTCCTTTGATATTTTCGAGCATAATTGCTTATTAAAAATAAAATCTATCCTTATTTAACCCTTTTGAGCCTATAAATTTTGAATTAGTACCCACATTACGAGCCTATACCCTTTTATTCTTAATTAACATTATTTTGATCCTATTACCTCTTATGACACTTTAATCGTGAAATGAGCACTAGAAGAAGTAAGGACTAAGTGTGGGGTGGAATTTTAGGATAACCAATGGAAGAAGAAAGGTGCACTTGTTTTTTAAAAGAATATACCACCAACGGAAACTGAAAAAGGAAAGACTAGTAAAAGACAAAAAAAAAAAAAAAATTCAAAAAAAAAGAGAAGGAAAAAATTGAGAAAAATAAATTATTATCTTGTTCTTACCAGTGGGGTATAAATTAATGTAGTGCTTAAAGAAAGAGGGAATAATTTTGGGGAGTGATCTTGTTTGTGAATTTGAAGTGGATTGAAGAATTTGCGCTGGAGTTTATTATGTGATGTGTTAAAGTGCTTATGAGGGTGAACCACTAATCCTAAATATATCCTACCCGTCCCTTAGCCCACATTACAACCATGAAAAAGTCCTAATTGATTTTTAGATCGAGTGAGCCTACATTAGTGGAGATTTACATTATGGGCAAGCATATAATAATTTTTACATGCATGCGACTTCTTAGTAAGAGTGAGAGATTTTCTTTGATATATGTGAGTCCTTAAGCTATATTTGTTCATGAGATTCAAATGTGTGGATTCAACTTACTCTCTTGTTCTTGTTACGAGGGCACATGGTTTCATGATGGATAGGTAATGTTATTAGATTTCTTCATGATGTTGGGTGTTGAAGCCACGAATTCATTGTGATATTGAGTCGGCTTTTGAGGCTAGGATTATTATTAGCACGTTGTCTTTGTTGTGAATATATGAAGAATGGCATAAGTAAAGGGAAGTGTAACTGATTGCATATGCTACAGCTTAATTGTTGCTATCAACCATGGTCATTGGTAGAGTTTATGTTGAAAAAAAACTAAGTAGATATTCCCTAGTTGAGATGTCCGTTGTTGGAGTGTAGTTGTTAGTCCCATTGCTTGAGGACGAGCAAGAGTCTAAGTGTGGGGTGTTGATGTTTTGCTTAAAGTATATATATTTGTGTGTATATCGCCTCATGTTTTACTTTTGTTTCGTGGATTTAGGATGTGAAATGAGTTGATTTATATTAATTTGAGGTATTTTTATGTGTACGAATGATCCAGGAGCAATCAGGGGTCCACTCGAAAGCCACCCAAATTTCCTCCTCACAAAGAAGTCACCTGCATGCACTTGGCACCATAGACTTGCCCTTAATGTACCTATACTAATATAGGCTCGCTCGATCTAAAATCAATTAGGACTTTTCATGACTCTACAATGAGCTAAGGGACGTGTAGGATATATTTAGGAATAGTTGTTCACCCTCCTAAGAACTTTAACACATCACATGATAGCTATAAGCGCAAATTCTTCAATCCACTTCTATTTCACAGACAAGATCACACCCCTGAAATATTCCTTCTTTCTTTATACACTATTTTAGTTCACACCCACTAGCAAGGGCAATATGTATTATTTATCTACATGTTTTCCTTTTTCTTCCCCCTTTTTAAGAGGATATTTTCAACAATTATTTTTTCTCTTTATTTGGCAATTTCTGCTTATGGTGTATTATTTCAAAAAATAAGTGCACATTTCCTCCTTTCACTGGTTCCACTCGAAAGCCACCCAAATTTCCTCCTTACTTCTTTGAGCTCTCATTTTACAATTAAAGTGATTCAAGGGGTTAAATGATAAAAAATAATGTCAATTAAGCATAAAAGGGGGTATAGACTTGTAATGTGGGTACCAAATAAAAGTCTAGAGGCTTAGAAGGGTTTTGATTACCTTACTATCTTGTTGTTTTTATTCTGCTTTTATATGGCTTTTTGGTACTGTCCTTCTTGTCTATATTTTCATTATGTGGTGCTTATGCTTTTTTGAGACGAGGGTCTAATGGAAACAACATCTCTATCCTCACAAGGTAGGGTTAGAGTCTACGTACACACTACCCTCCCAGACTCCACGGTGTGGCATAATACTGAGTATGTTGTTGTTGTTGTTGTAGGCTTAGAAGGGTTAACTAGGGATAATTTTATTTGTAATAAACATTAAGCTCAAAAGGATCAAAGAAAGCCTAAATTTATTTTTCAAATTGAGCATCACCAATAAAAATTTCTTCGACTCACATATCGAGAAAGTTCTAGACACAAGCTTAATACATGGACCACACAAAAATCTCACTTCACACATGGCACATGACTCACTAAGGTTGGTCCCATTCCAACTCCCAACAAATTCAGGTATTCATAGAGCCACAAAATATTAAGCATTAAGCACATTCAAGTAAATGAGACGTATGAGTCACAAGACATGCTATCCAATCAAATGAGGCATCATGACAATTTTAACACTTAAAGAAGATATTGCACATGCCAAAGCCTAAATATTTTACTATCAAACAAGTCAAGAGCGCCCAGGAATTCCATCATTCTTCCTCTATTTATTTCCTAAATATTTATCCACTCAAAAAAAAAAAACACTACCCGGTTCAAACTGCTTTCCATGGAAAAGAACCAAGGCACAAAGAAAAACCACGGGGGATTATTACTACAAAAAATTAAAAGACATATTTTTGGACTTTTCTATTTTTCAATTTTTTTTGTATCTTTGGTTAGACTTTAATCCCTCAATAAAATTGTGAAGGAGATCCATCATCGTGAAATCTACTCTTTTTTTGATTTTCCCTCTCTCTCTCTCTCTCTCTCTCTCTCTTTATATATATATATATATATATATATATATATATATATATATATATATATAGAGAGAGAGNTTCCCTTCGAATTGGAAAATTTCTCTCTCTTCTCTCTCTTCTCTCTCTTCTCTCTCTTCTCTCGGCGCACGTTAGAGTGCATGTGCTAACGTACGCCAACAGCTATGGGGAGGGGACGGCCGAAGAGAATTGCTACTATGATTCAGATGACTGATTTCACAAGTAAGAACACTCCAATTATGAGGAATGAAAGAAATTTGGAAAGAGATCAAGGGAAAATTCCAATGGAAAGTGGGCGCCATTGTCAACCATGAACGAAACCATGAAAACTCCATTGGATAAGAACGATCATAGTGGTAAAGTAAGTAATGTTGCTCCGATGATACATGCAAGCCCAAATTTAAGCAAAAATGTGATAATTGGTAAGAGTATTGAACCAATTACTGTTGAAATGGGGGTAAAAGGGGATGCAGTGAAGACAGCTCAACCTCAAGTGATTTTACCTAATGTTGAGGCTGATAAAGGGTAGAAGCAGTGGGCAAACTTGTTTGTGGGATCGAATTATGCGGCAAAAGGTATGGATCTGCGTGTTATTGCACCTACTATCAAAAATGGTGAGGTGAATGTGGAGCTATGTAAGGAAGACATTGAGATGGAGATTCTGAAGTTGAAGCAAGCGTTAATTTTGTATGTTGTAGGAGGAAGCCTAACAATAGGATCCATGGAAAGGTACATTGCTTCAGTATGGAACTTTGTATCTAAGCCTAAGATGTATCTTCACAATGATGGCTATTTTGTGGTTCGTTTCAATTCTATTGAAGATAGGGATGAAGTTCTGTATTCAGGACCACACATGTTGAATAATAAGCCTATCATTTTCAAAATGTGGTCTGCTGACTTTGATTTCAATAAAGAGGTTCTTCAAACTATACCAGTGTGGGTGAAATATCCTAATTTGCCTTTGAATTGCTGGGGAAATAGGTCGCTAAGTAGGATAAGTAGTGGTTTGGGAGTTCCTCTCTATGCTGATGTTTGTACTACTCAAGTGGATAGGATTTCATATGCAAGGGTATTGGTTGAAATGGATGTTACTAAAGAGTTACCTAGGTCTATCAAAGTGACTGATCCTAATGGAAGGGAGTTTATTCAGGAAATAACATATGATTGGGTTCCTGAGTTCTGTACTAAATGCATGAAAGTTGGTCACCAATGTAGAGTTGCTGAGCAGCTAGGACCAAAATTGAAGACTAAGAATGTAAAACAGAAGCAGGAATAGCAACATAAGTCTGCATCCAAAGTGCAGGAACCAGCTGTTAAGGAGCAAGTGAAGTCGATAGAGCCTATTAATGAAGGGAATGCTAGTTCTAGTACGTTAATGACTAGTCCTAATATAGGTGCTATAGCAGGAAATGAAGAACAAAGGTGGCAGACTGTTACAGGAAAGTCAGCAGCTAGAAGCAGAGAGAGATAACCAGTTGATGTAGTTAATGTAATCAATGGTTTTAACCTACTCGCAGAATCTAAACTACAGCTAGCCATGCCAAGACAGATGGAGGAAGGAACAAGTAGACAGCAGGGTGATACTGGGTAGGAAGGGACTATGCAACCCCTTTTCATACCTGTATGAAGTTAGTAACTTGGAACATAAGGGGCCTAAATAAAGCCCCTAGACAAAAAGAGGTGAAGTGGTTCATTCATAGTAATAAGTACACATGATTTCATTACTAGAACATAAAATAAAAAAACAAAAGGCTGAACAAGTTATAAGAAAAATTACACCTGGATGGGCATGCTTAGATAACTATGACAATAGTAGAAAAGGAAGAATATGGTTTTTATGGGACTCAAGTGAAATAGAATGCATAGAGGTGTGTAGAACTGCTCAGATTACACACACTTCAATGTATATTAGGAGATTGGATATGGGGTTCACTTTTACAGCTGTATATGTCCTGCATAGTGTGGAAGATAGAAGAAGTATGTGGGGTGAACTGGAAAAGTTACACTCAATAAAGCAAGGGCCATGGTTGATAATGGGGGATTACAATACTATTAGATCAGGGGAAGATAGGCTAGTTGGTAATATTGTGCAAGAACTGGAGATAAGAGATTTTAATAAATTTATTGAAAGTACTGGATTTGCAGAAATGAAGTCTAGTGGAAGGAATTTTACCTGGACAAATGGCCACACTTATAGTAAGATTGATACGGATCTGACTAATGCTGATTGGATGCTGGCAATGTCACAATTGGAGGTTTGGATTATGTATCCACACTGTTCTGACCATTCACCATTGAGTATAGCACTGAAGGAGGATGAAGATTGTAGTTCCAAACACTTTAAATTCCTAAACCACCTAGCTTAACATGATGACTTTATGAAGATAGTTAATGAAGAATGGGAGAGACCACAGGAGCAACATAATATGAGGAGTATTTGGCAGAAACTGAAAAGGGTAAAACAGGATGTGAAGGTCTTAAACAAGAATGAATATAATGGTGTTGGTGATAGGATCAAGATATGTAGACAAAGACTAACTGCTTTACAAGAGTAAATGAGGGATCCTGGGCAAGATGAGACCTTAGTAGCTGAAGAGAAAGAAATGAAAATGCAGTTGGGAAAATGGTTAGGGGTGGAGGAAAGAATTATGAGACAGAAATCAAGAGTAAAATGGCTAAAGTTAGGTGATGCCAATACAGCATACTTCTTTGCAAGTATGAAAAACAGATGCAGCCAAAACAAGATCAGAAGACCAATAAAGTGTAATGGGAATACAATGCAAACAAGGAAGGACATTGAGGAGGAGGTGACAGGGTTCTATCAACAACTATTAGGCTCATCAGCAAATGAATTGCTTGCTATTAATCCATCTATCATGAGAGATGTTCCTATGGTGAATAGACTGCAACAACTACAACTACTAGCAGAGGTATCAAAAGAGGAGATTTATCATGCTTTGAAAGGTATCAGTGACAACAAAGCCCCTGGGTGTGATGGCTTCAATGCTGTATTTTTCAAGAAGGCTTGGCCTGTAGTAGGAGATACAATCACAGATGCAGTTATGGAGATCTTCTCAAGTTCAAATATGTATCAGCCTATCAATTGTACAACAGTGACTCTTGTTCCTAAGGTGAAAAATCCTTCTAAAATTAATGAGTACAGGCCAATATCATGTTGCACAATACTTTACAAGATTATATCAAAGATTCTAACTAACAGATTACAAGGAGTGATGGATGGACTGGTGGCTAAAATCAGCCTGCTTTTGTTCCTGGTAGACTGATAAATGACAACATAATACTTAGTCATGAGTTAGTTAAAGGATATGGCAGGAAAGGTGCTTCTCCTAGATGTATGATGAAAATAGACATGAAGAATGCCTATGATTTAGTTGAATGGGGTTATCTAAAACAAGTGTTAACAAACCTGCAGCTGCCAGGGAGATTTGTGCAATGGATTATGAGTTGTGTTACAATAGTCTCATACTCCATTATAATTAATAGGCAGCCTACAAAGCCATTTCAAGATAAGAAAGGATTGAGACAGGGAGATCCCTTATCTCCTTACCTATTTGTGCTAGTTATGGAGTACTTGACAAGATTATTAAAGACACTCAAGAAGGATCCTAATTTCAACTACCATTCTAAATGTGGCAAACTGAACATAGTGCAATTGAGCTTTGCTGATGACTTATTACTTTTCTGTAGAGGTGATGCCATATCTATCCAGTTACTATTTCAGTGTTTTCAGCAGTTCTCAAAGGCTTCAGGGCTAGTGGCAAATGCTGACAAAAGATCCATATTCTTTGGTGGAGTGCATGATGATCAACAACAGGAGATATTGCAAGATTTGGGTTTTGTCAAAAGAACACTACCAGTTAGGTACTTAGGAGTACCTATTAGTTCTAAGAGGTTATAATTGGTATAGTGCCAGCCTCTGCTTGATAAGATGCTAGGGAGAATCCAATCTTGGACATCAAAGTTCCTATCCTCTGCAAGAAGAATTCAACTAATCAAGAATTTGTTATTTTATATCCAAGTATTCTTGTCTCAGGTGTTTGTGCTACCAAAGAAACTGATCCAGCTTATTGAAAGAATATGTAGAACATTCCTATGGGCTGGGGGTGTATAAGTGTCAAAGAAAGCTCTGTTGTCATGGGACAACTTGTGCAAACCTAAAGTAGCAGGTGGTTTAAATCCGTTGGATATAGAGGCATGGAATAAGGAAGCTATATGTAAACTCCTATGGAACCTGTGCAAGAAGAAAGATAGGATGTGGGTGCAATGGATACATGTGTACTATAAGAAGCAGAATGCATTGTGGAGTATTAAATCAAAACAAGCTTCTTGGATAGTACAAAAGATTCTTTGAGGAAGTTGGTTATACAGAGGAGGATATAGAGGGGATAAGAAGCTTTTCTATTAAGAATGTGTACAGGAAACTGAGGGGTGACTTTGCTAGAGTACCATGGAGGAAACTGGTGCACAACAGTGTTGGAACACCAAAATAGAACTTTATAGTTTTCCTAGCTGCACATAGAAGGTTGATGACTAAAGACAGATTGAGGGGCTTGGGCTATATGAAATATGTAACATGTTCCTTATGTAACATTGAGGAGGAGACCATTGACCACTTGTTTTTTAAATCTCCTTATTCCTCGAGTGTATGGACAGTTATGCTGCAATGGCAAGGGATTCAGAGACAACCAATTATGTGGGCAAATGATCTTGAATGGGCAGGGAAGTACTATAAAGGGAGGAGCATAACAACTGAGTTATATAAACTCATACTGGCAGCAACTCTGTACTACATATGGAAAGAAAGGAATAGCAGGATTTTCAAAGGAGTGCAACAATCAGAAGTAATACTAAGCAGAGTAATAACACAAGGCGTGCATGGGCGATGAGAAAACAAACAGCGGCTACAAAGAAGACTAATGGAACTTAACTACTATCATAGTATGCAATGAACTGTTCTTGTAGTTAGTAGTTAGAATGAATTGTTTCTTGTAGTTAGTAGTAGAATGAGGCCAGGGAATTAAGCTAACATCTGGGGCGATGTCCAGATTAAGCTCGATTACATTATGTAAAAATTATTGAGAAAGGGAAGTTTTAATTACCAATATATATATATAAATATATATATATAAATATAAATATATATATATATATATATATATATATATATACACTCTCTCTCTCTCTCTCTCTCTCTCTCTCTATCTCTCTCATCAGTGAGCTAAACTAAAAATGAAAAACAAGAAGCTAAGCTAAAAATTACTAAACTACACTAAAAATAGGAACTAACACTTAACCTATTGTACATATAATTCAAAGAATCCCCCGACCCCACACTTAAATCATGAAGTATCCTCAATTCATATAAACAATGAAAATCAAGTGAGGTAGTAAAAAAACTCACTGGTCACTCCTCATCATCGCCCTCATCATAGAAGTCCATATCACCAGTTGCCCAATCGACATCATCATCCCCTGACTCAGCATCCTCCTTGGCTTCATCTTCAGACCGCTCTGGCTCTTCCCCTAAACACTCCGGTGTGTGTTTACATCTTTGTCCTCGGGTGTGTGGGCCCTCTCCTCTGGAGTAGCCGGCCTCTCTCCAATCTGCAGCTGCAAGTCCAACATCCCATAGAAAAAGTCCAGGAAGCAATCATCACGAGCATTATGCTCAGCACCAGTGGGCTCAATCATATCTTTCTCTTTCTTAGGCCGGATGCTGGTGATGTGCGTCCCTCGGAGGGGTGATGGGATGACTATATCAAACTCTGTCTCCTCCTCTACCCCCTCCTTTCTCAAATACGAGTTAACATTGCCTAAGAATACCCTATCAATCCTCTTGCTCTTTCTCACCAGCTCCATATGGTGGCGTATCAAACCACCCACATTGACTATTTGGCCGGTCATTGGGAAGTAAAGCAATCACTGTCCCACCTTAACAGAGTGTCATGATTGCATTGTAGCAACTGAGTGTTAATCAATTTCAACCAAACTTGAGCCACCAGCACCATCTTCTTCTTTGGAAATTTCCTATGGCGGCCAGTATTATTGTCACGGTCCCAGGCCGCCACAGAATTGACACCACATAAAGTATGTCTAAGATCTCGATACGTCGGGCGGGAAATAAAATTACCTAGAGGCTCATGTGGGACATCTGGATTTACTAAGTAGTTGCATATAGCAGTTGCGAAAAAATCAATCAATCTACCCCGAATAGGCACATGCTGCTCTAGATCATTCGGATCATATCCGGCATAAAATTCGTGAACGAGTTTCACATGAATATCTCTAGGGTTCCCAAACACATATCCCAATCCAAGCTCATGAACAGACTTCCATATTGCCTAATACTTAGCTCGTAAGCAACACTCATCAACGACCAAATTGGGGTGCATATGCTTGAGGCCGACAAATCTTGTACCATGCCTTAGTAGAGAGGGTATATTTTTAATTCCATATTTATGCTGCCCTTGAGGCCTGGGGCATGAAGCTGCCACAGTGACAACTTTCCGTAGTTCCACAGCCTGACTAGATGTAGCCTCTCCCCCTTTCCGTTTTTTGGTGGCGATACGAAGAATGTCTTCCCTTTGGTGGGGGCAGTAGCTTTGCCCTTTTTCTTGTCAGTTGGTGGTGCATTTGGTTTCAGTGGTACCGTTTATGTACCTACACAAGTGAATGTTTGTCAACCTTAGAGGGCATTGAATCAATTCGAAACATGGTCATACAAACCCACACTTAAAACATTAGCATATTGTTGTCGAGTAAGTCGAGGCTACTCAGACTTCACCTCTTGAAATTAAGCAAAAATTGGAGCTACAAGACAACTAGTTAATGTAGGAAAATAATGGAAGTGCTATACTTGAACCCTTCAACCCGGCTCCGGTGAACCACCACACACTTGAATTTTATGCTTGGGATGTTTGAAACCTACCAATGTATCAATCCCCGAGACTCGGGCTCCAATTGGAACACAACGTGCCTTTGAGGCATGTTATCGAACACATGGTACGCACTAGTGTGGTTGAAGCTTTTGTGTGGGTGAGGGATTGCCTCACCCTCCCAAATATTCTTGGGATTTGAGTGTAAGAACTCGTATTAACAACAAGAATAACATTCCTATGGGATTATGGGTTTGGGACAAGCATGCACAATTTCACATTCATACTTTTGCAAATTGCAATTGTTTTACCTCAATCATTCCCAAACTAGAAGAGATATAGAGAGAAATCCATACCTTAGATGTTGTAAAAGGAGGAAGAATCTTCAATTAGTGGTGGTTTTGAGAGGGTTTATGTGTGAGAAGGGGGTTGTGGAAGTTGGTTGAGGGAAAGAGAGAATAGAGGGGGAAGTCAGTGTGTTTTGAAGGCGTGTGTTGTGTTTTGGTCTTGTGTGATGTTCTTTTATTTTGTGTGTGTTTTAATACGGGTGTTGAGGGGTTTTAAAAGAAGAAAAATCTTACCTGGACTCGTGAGCTAGGACGTGAGGACAACCGTGCGATAGATCTTTAAACGCGAGATCTGGGGGCGAGAGAGAGAGACAAGGCGGCGCTTGGTGAGGCGCGAGATGAAGCGTGCGATTGATTGGGCGGTGTCAGCTCCGGCGCGAGGCACTTTGTTATTTTGACTTTGTTATCAACTTATTTGACCTCTCAACATCATCTCGTACCTATTCAAACACCAAAATTCAACTAAAGACTCGTTAGTATCGAAAGATAAAAATATAAAGCTAATTAAGCTAAACGAAACTACAAATTGGGTTTCCTCCCAACAAGCGCCTTAGTTAACTTCAATGCGTGACAAATACAACATCACCATGGGTTGTCTCCCGTGAAGCGCCTGATTTAATATCGTGGCACGATGCAAAATGTTCCATCAAGCATCCACCAAGTCTATTGAAGTTTTATGATGACGAATGCCACCACTCTAATAATGTTTAACTCTTTGCCATTGACTAACAACGTGCCATCACTTTCAGGATCCCGTAGCTCAAAAGCTCCGTGCTTCGTAGACCGTACTACTTCAAATGAACCCGACCATCTAGACTTGATCTTCCCAGGAAAGAGCTTCAGCCTTGAATTGAATAATAGAATGGCTTGACCTGGTTCAAACTCACGATGCAAAATATGTTTGTCATGCCATCGCTTTGTTTTCTCTTTGTATAGCTTCATATTCTCATATGCATGAAATTGAAACTCTTCGAGCTCATTGAGTTTCAACATTCGTTTCTCCCCTTCTAGATACATATCAAAGTTGAGATTCTTGATTGCACAAAATTCCTTATGCTCAAACTCAAAGGGAAAGTGACAAGACTTCCCATAAACCAACCGATAAAACAAATCACCAATCGGAGTTTAGTACACAGTTTGATATGCCCATAGGCGTCATCCATCTTGCTAGCCCAATCCTTTCTACTTGCACTCACTGTCTTCTACAAAATTTGCTTCACCTCAATATTTGAAACCTCAACTTGACCACTACTTTGCGGATGATAGGCAGTTGTGACCTTGTGTTTTAACCCATACATAGCTAAGATGTTTCCCAACAATTTGTTAGAAAAGCGAGTACCTCCTTCTCTAATCAAAGCACACAGAGTTCCAAATCTTATGAAATTATTTTTCTTCACAATGTCCAGCACCACCTTACCATCATTTGTAGGAAACGCCATATCCTTAACCCACTTCGACACATAATAAACTGCAACCAAGATGAACTAATGGCTATTTAATGGGGAAAATATCCCCATGAAGTCTATTCCCCAAACATCGAAGATTTCGACCTCAAGTATACCCTTCAATGGCATATCATGCCTTCTTGAAATTGCCCGTTCTTTGGCACCTATCACATCTTTTCACAAAAAGCATGTGCATCCTTGAAAAAAGTAGGCCAATAGAATCCCGACTGCAACACCTTTTCAGCCGATTTGTCTCCACCATGGTTCTCTCCATGCAGTGATGCATGACAATCATGCAAAATTGCTTCCATCTCCTCCTCAGGGACACAACGGCGCACCAACTTATCTGCACGATGCTTAAACAAAAATAGCTCATTCCATAGAAAAAATCTAACATTATGCATGAATTTTCTCTTGCCATACGATGACGAATCTGACGGAGTCACCCCACTTAAAATGAAGTTCACATAGTCAGTATACCATGGGGTTGTGCCAAATGTTATGGTTAATAATTGCTCATCGGGAAAACTTTCCTGAATTTCACCGCCTTCGTCAACATGTACGCGAGTTTCCAAGCGCAACAAGTGATCAGCTACCTGGTTTCTTGTCCCCTTTCGATCTATGATTTCCACATCAAATTCCTGTAAAAGAAGAACCCAACAAATTAGTCTAGGCTTGGCATTCTTTTTTTCAAACAAATACCTGATTGCTACATGATCTGTGTAAACGATGACTTTTGTTCCCACCAAGTATGCCCTAATTTTGTCAAACGCCTATACTACTGCTAGTATCTCTTTTTCTATAATTGTGTAATTTATTTGTGCTATTTTAGAATTTTGCTAGCATAGTAAATCGAGTGGAACACTTGTTCTTCATTTGGCCTTGTACGACCCCGATTGTCGTGTCACTACATCATACATCAACTCAAAAGGCTCTCCCCAGTCTGGGTCGATGATAATTGGTGATGTAACCATTATTTTTAAGCTCTTCGTACACTTTCAATCAATGCTCACCAAATTGAAAGGAGTGTCCTTCTCAAGCAACCTGCACAAGGGAGCAGAAATATTAGAGAAATCTTTAATGAATCTACTATCCAAACCTTCATGTCCCAAAAAGCTTCTAACTCCTTTGACAAATATTGGAGGTAAAAATTTGTCAACTGCGTCCACTTTTGCCTTGTCCAGCTCCAACCCATCTTAGGACACTTTGTGTCCGAGTACAGTTCCTTCATGTACCATAAAATGGCATTTCTTCCAATTCAGCACTAAGTTTGTCTCTTCACACTTGGCAAGCACTTTACTCAAATTTGTTAAGCATTCATCAAAATATGGTCCGAACACCGAAAAATCATCCATAAATACTTCAACAAATTTCTCTACCATATTAGTGAAGATTGACATCATGCACCTTTGAAAAGCCGTAAGTGCATTGCACCGCCGAAATGGCATTCTTTTAAAAGCATAAGTGGCATAAGGACAAGTGAAGGTGGTCTTCTCTTAGTCCTCTGGTGCGATTAGTATCTGGTTATAGCCGGAATTTCCATCAAGAAAACAATAATAGTCTTGTTTGGCCAACCTATCTAACATATGATCAATGAAGGGAAAGAGAAAGTATCCTTTCTAGTAGCATTATTCAGTTTTCGATAGTCTATGCAAATTCTTCAACCTGCGACAGTTCTAGTTGGAATTTATTCATTATTCTCACTTATGACCATCGCCATTCCACCCTTTTTATGGGCACACAGTACTAGACTTACCCACTTGTTGTCATAGATAGGAAAGATAATACCTACATATAGCCACTTGATGACTTCCTTTCTTACCACTTATTTCATGACTGGATTCAAGCGGCATTGGTGTTCCACACTTGGTTTTTTCCCATCCTGCATGAGAATTTTGTGCATACAAAATGATGGGCTAATACCATGAATGTCAGCCATGGTCTATCTAATCACCCGCTTGTGCTCTCTAACCACGCGAAGCAGTTTTTCCTACTGCAAAACAGATAACTCATAAGACACAACAACATGTAAAGTTTCATTAGCCAAATAATCTTAATGAATATGATAAGGTAAGGGATTGAGCTCCATTTTGGGAGCTTCTTCGATCGACGGATTGGGTGGTGGCTCAGTTGGTCTAACTGGAGGCTCAAAATCGACCATTCCTTTGATGTAAGCACATGCATCTTAATGATGCACAATCTCCTTATCCTCATCATCCAAGTCAATTTTATAACATAAGTGATTTCTCTAGAGAATCATCCAGATATGAACCCACATCATTTTTTATCTTTTTTTCAACCACTGATATCATAGCTTGATCCTCATAGTGACTTGGAAGATGAATTGCCGTGTACAAATTAAAGAGCGCTTCAACATTATCAATCCGGAGAATCATTTTTCCTTCACAAACTTTTATCACAGCATCAGGGGTGGCTAAGAGGGGTCATCCCAAGATGCTGGGGATGTGTTCATCAGCTTCATAATCTAATATAATAAAATTCTCCGGAAAAATAAATTGTCCAACCTGTAGTAGCACATCTTCTATCACCCCCTCGGGGTGGAAAATATATCTATTAGCAAGCTATAACATGACAATGGTTGTCCTTGGGGCCCCAAACCCTAATTAACTAACAACCGGTAAGGGCATTAAATTTATGCTAGCCCCCAAATCACAATTTGCCCGTCCCATGTCTACTTCACCAATTCTAACTGGTATGGTGAAGCTCCTAGGATCCTTCAACTTTTAGGGCAACTTTCTTTGAATTTGTGATGTGCACTCTTCAGTAAGTGCCATTGTTTTGAACTCTGTTCATCTTCTTTTAGTAGCCACATATCTTTGATTTACTTGGCATATTTTGGAATTTCACATAACACATCAACCATTGGGAGATTCAATTAGATTTGGCTAAGCATATCAAGAAATTTGTTAAACATTCTATCATCAGTTTTCTTCTTCAATCTTCGTGGGAAAGGGAGTTGGTATCCTTGCAACTGTCAGATCCACCTCTCAAATATTAGTCCTTTGTTGCCGGTTGTCAATTAGAAGCTTTTTCAACATATCATTGGTGATTTCTTCTCCCCGTTGGGGTGGCTTTTGGGGTTGATTATAGTTTCCTTGGGGTGTGTATTAATTTTGACTAGCCTGATTTCCACCCCATGAGAAATTTGGGTGGTTCCTCAAATTGGGATTATAATTGTTCCTATATTGTGCATGTTGGTTTATTAGACCTCTACCCTTCTAGCCCATATAATAAATAGATTAGGTATTCACTGGACATTGGTCACTCGTGTGAACATCTCCACAAATTTTGCAATATTTGGCCATCCCTTGCACCTGCTGCCTATGCTGTCCTTGACCCATTGCCATCTTAGCCACTTGGTTGGTTAGTTTAGAAATTTCTGCCTGCATGGCTGTCACCTCATCTAGCTCGAGTGTACCAATGGATTTCTGTCTAATCATTCTTCTTGGTTCACCCCCACATTTCCAGTTATGATCATTTGCGGTGAAATTATTCAGTAGAGTTTAAATCTCACTATATGGCTTTTGCATGCAACTTCTTCCACAAGCTGATTCAAGATTCAATTTGCAGGTCTAGTCCAACCCATCCACAATGTATGTCCCAACACTTCATCAGTTTGACAGTGGTGAGGACAATATCATATTAGATTTTTATATCTCTCCCAGGGCTTACGCAGAGTCTCACCATCTTGTTGCTAAAATCCCAGAATTTGGCTTCTCAATGACTTTATTTTCTTTGTGGGAAATAATTTGATGAAGAATTTTTGTGCTAGGTCGTCCCATGTGCGGATTGAGTTTCCTGGCTCTTTGTTTAACCATTTTGTTGCTTCCCCTGTTAGAGAAAAGAAAAACAAAGACAGTCTGACATAGTCCTTGGAGAAATTTTTGGATAGTTGTATGTCTCCGTAATCTCCAAAAAATTCAGTAAATGTTTTTGGGGATCTTCACTTGACATACCCACAAATAGCTCTGTGGATTGAATCAATTGCACCATTTACTATTTCTGCTTGAAGTGCCTATTTATATCAGGCTTCATGATAGCCTGAGTCATGTTCGCGAGACTAGGCCTTGTGGCCTCAATCACTGGTCTCTAATCATTTTATGTCATCTCGATTGGTTGTGGTTGGAATACAATACCCAACTTTTCAATTTTTGCTATTGCTTCTGCCTCCCTTCTTAACCTGTGGAAGAGTCTTTCGGGTTTAGGATCAAAAGGAAGAAGATTTTTCAAACTATTACTTCTTCTTAGAAGTCAATGTGAACACCTGTAGAGTCAAAAACAGTAAAACAAATTAAATCTCGGACAAAAACAAATAAAAGCTTATTTTAATCAAGTAGATAATTTCTTAATCTCCGGCAACGACACCAAAAGCTTGTTGGGTCCAAACGCACACACAAATATACGCGGTCGATAAGTAATAAAATGATGAAGAAGTATCATTACTACGAGGATTTATGATCAACTATCGTCCAATCTAATCTATTTATAAATTTATTGCTCAAGTGGTTGTGAAGAAGATGATTGTGATTTGTATGATTAAAAATTGCTACGAAATTACTGAACAAGCTAACAGTTCAAGAGAATAATCAAAATATGAAACAAATTGTAAACCTAATACTCTAGTGATTGGAATTTGTGAAGAAAAGCAGTCGAAGCTCGAGTAGGCCATTAATTACTTCTTCAGCCGTTGTCCGGCCTCCAAGTGAGGCTGGTTAGTTGTCACTCCATCCCCACAGCCCCAAACAACATCAATAAACCCTAGTCCACTCCAAAACTACGCACAATATTACAACCTAAAGCATTAAATATGCCCATGAAAACCCTAGCCAAAATCCATATTAAAATAGTTAAATATCTACACGATGAGCCTATCATCAGGTGGAAGAAGAAAGAAGTTAAGCAATCAGTCATTCAACAAGGTCTACAACTGGCAGTTCTTAGAAAATTCTCTTATGGGAAGCATGTGATCAATGAACTTCGTAAAGTTATTTCCCTTCAATGTGAACTTAAAGGTGCTTGTTCAGTTGGTTTAATTGAGGATAATCATGTATTGATAAGGCTTCCATTAATGGGGGATTATGTTTATCTTTTATCCAAGCCTGCATTTTATGTAAAAGCTGAAGGTGAGATGTGGCAGATGAGATGCACAAAGTGGAATCTATGGTGGAAGCTTGAGGAAGAAACACCTGTTGTAATTTCTTGGATTAGCTTTCCTGAATTGCCACCTAATTTTTTTGGTAGTGAATTTGTTGTTTCATTGGCAAGTGCAGTAGGTAATTCATTACATGTTTATTTAGAAACTCAAAATGGTACTACATCTAGTTGTGCAAAGGTTAAGGTGAAGTTTAATTCGTTAGCTAAATTCCCTCAAAGAATTAAAATTGTAGAGGAATAAAGCGAGTTTGTGCCTGAGGAATCTAAGTGGATCAAAATCAAGTATGACTAAATGCCAAAATATGTAAGACTTGCAAAAATCCAAAAAAAATCAATAAAGCTAGTGAAGATCAAAGTAAAGGAAAGGAAGTTGTTAGAACTGCAACTAACACTACTAAGGTTCTCACAAGTGGTAAGGTAGTTGGGAAACCTATTCCTAACCCTGTAAAGCAAGAGTGGATTCAAATATGACAAAACAAGCACCAAAGGGATAAGAGAGGCTATATAATCGACAATGCAAAGGAACAAGAAGCTGACAAATTTAAGGGAAAGATCAATGAAGAGGCAATGGCTATAAGAAACAAATTGGATGCATTGGAAGTCGAACAAATTGAAGAACCAAGTTTGATACTCACTGATGGAAAGGGAGATGTGAACGTTAAAGATAAGGATAAGAAACAAATGGATAATGAATCCAAGGAGGATCAGGAGAAGAGGAAATTGGAGAATGTTCAAAATTCCAGCTCACTCCTAAGACAACTGGATTATTGCAGCGGCAAAGAATGGTAACCCTAATCCTTTTTCTACAAGTATTGGGGTGGAGGCTAGTAAGGAAATGACAGTTTCTTGGGAACAAAGAAGGTTTAGGGATTCTAAAGAGATATTGAATGTCATTATGAACTAGTCGTGTCATGATGTACCCTCACAAACGATGGAAGAATCATCAAAGGCATTAGAGCACACTAGAGCAACAACAGTGGAAATTATTTATGGAGTGATAAAGTGGAGATTATGGAGGATATTTCAAGTGCAAATTCAAGTTCTAGGACCAAATATCAAAGGATAAACACACATGAAAAACAAACTAACACTATTGAGGACAGTGCTACAGTAACCCCAATGTTTTCAAAAAACTTGGGTTGATGTTATTCAAGGAACAAGGAAACAATAGGAATTAAAACCAAGTGGATTTGATAAAGGAGAAATAATGGAAGATATAATCACAGGTGGATCAGTTCTTGATGCCTCTGGGAAGAAGAACACCAATGGAACAGTAAACCCTAGTGGAACTGTTCAGGTTTTTGCTACTTCTGGAGGTGATCCGGTGGAGTTGTTAGGTGGTGATCAGATTATTAATGATAATTTTGAGGTCTTAGGGGATACATTTAGGTCAGTCCAACAAACAGCTTATAGCAATATCCCTGATCTCAATGAAATAGTAATTCCTACAATTGTTTCTACAGTGAACCCTAGGAACACTGTATAGAACTTTGCTTCAACTGCAGCTTAGGTGATGGAGTGTAAAGATATTGGACCTACTAATAATTCTCAAATAGTGATCTTACATGATACTGTGAGGTCCTAGAACCAAACAGTTCATGAAAAGGCTTATGAAACTAATGGGACAATAATTCATGAATCATATGCTACACTGAACCCTAGCTTAGGGACAAAGTAGGATTTACAATTTAAGGTGATGTAGGAGGCACTAGGTGGAAAGGAAGATAATGTAATGGTGTTGAATGAGGTGAACAGGTTATCATATGATCAAATGGAACAAGTCATTGTCCCTAAGACTTCAGGTGCAATTGAGGCAATCCCAATGGCTTGTGTTGTAGTAACTGAGCAGACTATGCAACTTCAAGTTAATGTGCCCTTGAAATCACCAAACAAAATCCTGCAAGACATATCACACACAATGTAACTCCTGTGGAAATTCAGAATGCAAAAATAGAACAAAGACAACATAAGGAGGAAGGAGAGGATGAATCAACTATAGGGAACTTCAAGGTAGTGGAAATAGAGGCATACTTATCACTGAGAGCTACTGGTAGAAGTGCTAAAAAGGGGAAGAAGCAAGGTCAGACTAAAGAAGTACACAGCCTACAAGAATCTTGCCAAAGAGGGCAGTATCACAATCTAAATGATGATCAAAGCTTTAATTTGGAACATAAGGTATGTGAACACTCAAAAGGCCTTTCAGAGGGTGATCAACATGCAAAGGGAACACAAATTCTTTTTTATTGCTTTGATGGAATCATTTCAGAATTCAAGACATATTTAGAGGTATAAGAGAAGACTAAACATGAAAGATGCATTGTCAAATATTAATGGTGAGATTTGGTTGTTTATTGATGTTGTGGTGGAATGGGAACTTGTGACGGAGACTGACCAGCAGGTGAAAATTTAATTATTTCACTCAAGACATTGGACACCATGTTATGGTGACTTTTGTGTATGCAAATTGTTCTGCAGCCTTGGGTGGTAGGTGGAGACTTTAATGTGGTACTTCATTAGGATGAGAATATTTGTGTCTTGCCAGTACATCCTCCAGAGTATGAGGACTTTGATTTTGTGTCAACTCTAGTGGATTGTTTGATCTAGGGTTCAAGGGGAGTCCTTTCACTTGGTGGAATGGTAGAACTAATGCGGAGTACATTTTCAAAAGATTGGACAGGATATTCGTGAACTTGCCTTTTCAAAATCCTTTTCCTACAATTGATGTGGAACACTTGATAAGAACAAACTCTGATCATGCACCTTTGTTCGTAAGTTATGGACAATGTGCCACAAATTATGTCAAACCGTTTAGGTTTTTAAACTTTTGGACCAAGCATGAATCATTTAAAGAGGTGCTGAGGCAGAATTGGCATGATGACTTTATAGGTGATCCTTTTCTCATGTTCAAACACAAGTTGAAGAAGGTGAAGAGTGCACTGTCCAAATGGAGCAAAGACACATATGGAGACATCTTCAAGCAATTAGCAATACTATTTGTAAAGGTGAATGAGATGATATTTGAGGAGGAACCAATCATTGACAGTTGGATTATTCTTCAAAAGGATCAAGAAGAATTGAAAAAGTATTTGAGCATTGAGGAACAATATTGGAAGAAAAAGGCAGGAATGACATGGTTTGCTGAGGGTGATAGAAACACTAGTTTCTTTCACAACGATGTCAATGGAAAGAGGAAGAACCTCCAATTGAATAAGATCCAAAATGAAGATGGGGATTGGGTTGAAGATCATGATCAAAATGGCTAATGTTGCAGTGGATTTCTATCAGAGACAATTCTCTAAAGTGGTTGATCCTACTGATTTCTCTTACTAAACAATGCACCTTCTATGGTCACTATAAAGTGGAACTTGGATCTTTGTAGGTATCCTACACTTTGAGGAGGTCAAGGGGGTTGTTATTGAATTTAGTGGTGATAATGATAGTGGTCCTGATGGATTCACTGGGACATTCTGTCAAGAGTATTGGGAGATCATTTGCTATGACATACATATCATGATACTACATTTTTATGGTGGTGCATCTTTGCCTAAGTCCATCACACACACAAACTTGGTTTCACAGCCAAAGAAGCCAAGGGTGCAAACATTTTTAGGCTTGAGACCTATAAGCTTGACTAACTTCGTCAACAAAGTGATTTCTAGAGTGCTTCCTGATAGACTTGAGAAGTTTTTGCATTCACTGATTTCACCTGATCAGTCTAGATTTGTGAAAGGAATGAGCATTTTTGAGAACATACTTCTCACACAAGAGATTGTCAATGACATAAGGCTAAGGGTAAGCCTGCTAATGTGGTGATTAAGTTATACATGACCAAGGCATATGCTAGGTTTTCATGGAAATACTTTTTGCATGTGCTAAGGAAGATGGGATTTGCTTAGCATTTTATTAACATGGGGTTGAACCTGCTGCCAAATAATTGGTACTCAGTCTTTGTGAATGGACAATCTTCAGGATTTTGCCAATCTACAAGGGGTGTTAAGCAAGGAGATCCATTTTCTCCTGCCTTGTTCATATTATTTGCAGAGGTGTTATCAAGGTCCTTGAACAAATTTTTTGAGGATATGTCATATATTGGATTTGGGATGCCTAAGTGGACTGATCCTTTGAATCAGCTAGCATATGGTTATGATACCATCATCTTTACCTCAGCTTATTCGAATTCTTTGAAGAAGATGATGACAGTCTTGGGCAGTTATGAGAAGATTTTAAGCCAGCTTATCAACAAGTCCAAGAGTTCCTACTATATGCTTACTAATGTAGCTAATGCTTTGTTTTAAGTAGTAGGTGATGTCATAAGATTTTTAATGGTGAACTCCCATTTATTTACTTGGGATGTCATGTATTCTACTCTAGAAGAAGGAAGGAATATTATAAAGATCTTATCAAGAAGGTAAAGGCAAAACTGCATTCATGGAAAGGCAAATTATTATTATATGGAGGCAAGGCTACACTCGTTAATAGTGTGTTACAAAGCATGCCAATACACTTGTTGTAAGTTATTGATCCACCTAACACTGTACTAGAACATTTACATAAGCTCTTTGAAAGGTTCTTTAGGAGCATAAAGGAAGAAGGCATGAGTATGCATTGGTCTTCATGGCACAACTTGTGTCTTCCCAAAGAAGAAGGTGGATTACGGTTTAGGTCTTTGGTGGATGAGTCTTAGGCACTATTAGATATGGTGGAGATTTAGAACCACAAAATAATTGTGATCAAATTGTATGTGGAATAAGTACTGCACGAAAGAGATACCAACAGTAGTGCAGTTTAGAGGAGGGTCACATATTTAGAGGCAAATATTGAATGCAAGGCAGGATGTGGAGCATGAAATATGGTGGGAGACGCAATGGGGTTCAACCAATGTGTGGCATGAAAATTGGACCAAAATAGGGTCCTTGTATAATGTAGTACCTCCAGATTTTCCTATTAATGAAGGCATCCAAGAGGTGGCAGATTTGAAAGAAGGTGAAGGGTGGAATGAGCAACTGTTAGCGCAAACATTTCCTAAGGAGATAGCTCATCACATTAGGCACAATGTACACTTTGATAGCAGTGATGATTACTGGGATAAGCCATGGTGGATGCCAACTGCTTCATGTAAGTTTTCTGTGAGTAGTGTTTTGCAAATAGTAACACATATGGTAAAATCTAATCTTGAATTCAAAAACATGTGGATTAGAGGTTTTCCATTTAAGATATCTTTCTTTATATGGAGATTTAAATTTCCTACTGTTGATTTGTGGATAAGGAATGGGTATCTGCATGTATGAAGGCATTGGTGTTGCTAACAACCACAAGAGGATTCTTTTGATCATTTGTTTTTGACTAGTTGCACTGCCTGTAGGGTTTGGAAGGTGTTCTTTGGTGTAGCAAGGATTAATGTACAACTAGTACAGGATCATCAAGTCATTATAACTTGGTGGAATGCTCAATGTTGTCCAAAATTGAATCCCTTATATCAGGCAATTTCAGCCATTGTTACTTGGGAGTTGCGGAATAGGAGGAATGCATTTAGAAATAGTGGAGCGGTGTCATGTAATAAAGTGGTTCATGAAGTCGATAATACACTTCACTACTTGCAAAGGTGAGGTATCCTTGTCTTTATCATATCCCTTTCTTGTGGCCGTACATGATCAAGTTTTTTGAAGGATATAAGTGTGTTCATACTACTAGAAGAGTAACCTAGAAAGTGCCATATGTGGATGGTACAGGTGTAGCACTGATGGAACTTCAAGGGGAAATCCAGGGCCAAGCTCATTTGCTTTTTTTGTAAGGGATAGTGTTTGAGATTTGGTGTATGCTAGTGCACAGATTATAGAGGAGACAACCAACATTTTAGTTGAGGCAAGAGGTATAGTTGAAGGACTGGAATATTTTTTGGAACAACACCCTCTTATGATTGAAACTGGCTCCTTGGTGATTAAATAGATCATAGAAGGAGAGTGGGAACCTCCTTGGTGCATTGTGGAAGAAGTGAAGACGATTAAGGAGATGAATGACCATTTTAATGTGATCTTCCAGCATGTGCTAAGGGAGGGCAATGCAGTGGCAGATGTTTTTAGCTAACTTTGTGTTTCCTTTTGCAGGTACATCCATATATAACACATTCTATGAATTACCTACTGCAGGAAGAAGATAATTGAATTTGGACAAAGCTCAAGTTCCTAGCCTTAGGGTTAGGATTACCGAGAGAACTTGATTAATGAAGTAGTTCCAGATGTTTCTGCCTATTTTTTCTCTTATTTTTGACGTTATATTGTCATTTTGTTCTCTAGTGGTATTATCACGGTTTCATGCTAAATCTGGAGATGACATGGCAGCGTATGGAACGTATATGAAAAACAGGGAATTGAAGGGTATTCTGGCAGCTTTCATATGGGATCCAATGTATAAGTTTGTCACAATGTATACTATAGTTGATATCTTAATACTTCTTGCTTACACATTACTATCTAGTGGGGTTAGCATGATCATAGGCTCATCCTGGAAAAGTCCTGGCAGTGTATACATATGGTGTACAAAGCAGACAATTCAGTTCACTCAAAGTTATCACTGACAGCCTTTTGAAGTGCACAAACAAGTCCAGATTTGTGCATTTAGGCTTACATTTAGGTCTTTGTGCTCATATGCTATAATGAGGTTCTTATCTTGCTACATCATGTCTTTCATTTCTAGGTTCATGTTCAACATTTGGTCATATATATGTTTTTTGAATTTCTGGAGAGATACTGAAGGTTGTGTTGGACATTGGAGATTCACATTTGCCATGTCCTGTGGAATGTAATACTTGGCGCCTGGTGAGAGCTTTACAGGTGTTACTGTGATGTTTGGCCCTTTGCTTGTGGATACGCACAACACAATGCTTTGGAAGCTTGTTCATTTACTTTATGTAAGAGTTAGCATACTCATTGTAGATAGTTGTAGTGCTACTCCTTTTAGTTTTGGTTTTGGACATGTTGTAAACATTGGATCCGATTTCGTATTGATTTATATATAGTAACCACTAGGAACCCTACCTAGTGGTATATTTTCTAAAAAAGCTAACAATTCAGGCGTGCAAAGCAAACAAGCAAACAAATAGAAAGAATTCAATGAGATGGGAATATTCCGGGTTTATGGGATGAATGTCTATCCTATTACATTCTTTCGGTTGATTTATTCACTTGATTTATCTAATTTATTGATTAACATGGTTTATTAAGAAGTTCTTTCGATGCTTCACTCGCCTATCCAAGCCAACATAAGGCTATATGTCTATAGAATCAAAATTAACAAGAACGCATGTGTATTTCCTGCAGAAATAACCAAGTAAGGTAACTAGAATATGTCAATCCTAATCGTGAATCTACTCTTTGATGCTCGGATTCAAGAACTTACTCTATTCAATCTTATATGAAATTTATAGTTCTCATTTTCGAGTTCAACTAAAAATTCATAGATAGTATTCCATTGTTAGCTACGCAATAAAATAATAAAGTACAAGATTGAATAATCAAATTAATATAATTATTCAAATAAAACGGTCACGCCCCAAAACTGAGGGACGAGACAGGCGCCCAACCGGATGATCCCGGTCAAGCGGACCTGGATTGCCTTTCCTACCCAACGCATCACCCCATGTTTATAATATACATTATTCCACGTGAATTAGCAATTTAGAGTTTAAGCATGAATCTACTGCTTGAGTTCACATTATCCTTTATCATTTCCACATTTGATAATCACAAAACATACAATAATTCCAATTCGGACCACGATTACTAGTAAACACATTTACCGCCCAAAACACATATATGTACAACCCACATCATGTCTATGGAGCCTCTAAGAGTACTAAGGGTTTGCACAATACTTGCCGGCAACAAGGACCCGGATATACCTTAAAAGACATAACATATACAAAAAGATGATGTAGACTACACACGACCCCGAGAGGAAATGGGGCTCACCGGATCTGCTGAAGGTACGAAGGGGAAACACCACTATCGGCGGTCTGAGCTACCTGTTGTGGAACCACCTACATCCATATAAAAGATGTAGCGCCCCCGACAAAAGGGACGTTAGTACCATTGAATAGTACTAGNTTCAATTTCTCATCTATTACGGTGCGCAACCCGATCCCACCATACATTCTCATCTCACCCTTATTACCTCTCCACTCTTATTACTTCATGTTGCGGCGCGCAACCCGATCCCACCATACAATCACATTTCACCCTTATTACCTCTCCACCCGTATTACTTCGTGTTGCAGAGCGCAACCCGATCCCACCATACGTTCCCATTTCATAACAACAATCACCAACAATTATATCACAAGGATCTTTACCATGAAGAACATAAGTTCATATCAACCAATAACTATGTGAAATCAAGGCACAATGATCCTTACCAATCAGCAATTCATATACGGTGTTGCCACAATCATTTAACTCAATAAAATCAGCCCATATTTACTTTCATTATTTACTACACAGTATTTAGCACTTGGATACATTCAACACTTTATTTCATTATCATTTCTTTCATTTTACAGCACATTCTCTCATACCGATGTATTCAACATTTAACGAGCTTTACACATGGTAGGATAAGCACAAAGAATCACCCTTCATAATCTCAATTAGCATGGTAATTGACTTTAAGAAAATCAGAGAATGAATTCGTACAACTCGACACAGAAGGACAAACAATTCACCTATGCTCAAGCAAGAATTTCATACCGTGTACTCGGACACCAACAAGGTAACTTTTCAAAGATTAAAGTTAGCCATTCATACCTTGATTTGGGATTTTTCCTTATTTTCTACCACAATTCACCGGACCTTCTAGCACCTTCAATCTAGTTCACAACGTGGCATAATTTAACTTAGAATAGGAACAATGATCATGTCTTGAACTCATTTGATCATTCTATCAAACACTAAGTGTTCTTTTAGATTGAAAAGGCCTCTTTTTAGTGAAAGATAACTCTAACCCATTTCCTTTTACTAGATTATGATTAGTTGGTTACATGCATGCAAGACTCCTACCCCTTATCTTCATGAATTCACCTAACCATGTTTCATTTTAACAAAAAATCTGGAAATTAAGGTTGATGGGTAGAAGCTTACCTCTTGTAGTGAAGAAATGGTGCCCTACTTGATCAATTCCAGGCCTGAGTAGTGTTGGAGGAATAAATTGGATGAAATTGGACTCTCTCTCTCTCTAGAACCCACTCTCTCTTCTCTCTAGTTTATCAGAAAATGAGCTTAAAATGAAAGGGCGAGGTATTTTAATGAACTGGGGGTCGGGTATGAAATTAGAAATTTAACAGTCCCGAAGCAGAAATGCGGTCAGGAATGCTATGCGGTCCGCATTCTTGTCGCATAATTGGCCCTCAAATGGACCAAAAAGAAAAGTAGACTGCCCAGGTATGCGACCACTATGCGGTCTGCATACCTGTTATGCGATCGCATAGTGCGTCGCATAACTCCCTCCGCAAAAGTCAAGGTGCAAGAATGCAACAACTATGCGGCCCGCATTCGTGAAATGCGATCGCATTCTAGGCCGCATAGTTATCCTCAAAATGGACAGCAAACTGTCCAGCTATGCGACCACTATGCGGTCCGCATACCTGATCTGCGATCGCATAGTGGACCGCTGACCTGCGCAAATCTGGAAAATTTTATCTTTTAAGTCCCGGGGTACTTTTTACTCAAAAGGGGTCCATTTTAAGAATTTCTACAGTTATAACAACACGGGGACCTATTTGGGCATTATTTTTAGCCAAGAAATTTTACGGGTCTTTACATTCTCCCCCACTTAAAAGCATTTATCCTCGAATGAGGATCGGGGAATCACTAGAGTAGGAAAACACAAAACAACCCAACCCCCAAATTTTTACTAACTCCGATATTCTCTGAAAATTTTCCAGAGTTTCCTTTGTAATTAGGCCTATCTACCTGTCAGAGAGCCCTCGAAATGCATGTTTAACCAATTCCACACATTACCAATTACTCTATCAACTTGCACATAACCCGGTCCTTTCAACAAGCTACATGTAATTCAATTAATTCACAAGCCTCACATAGTTCAGTTAACTCCACAAATTTGCACATAATTCAACTATTACAATGAGTTGCACATAATTCAGCTATTCCAATGAGTTGCACATAATTCAGCTATTCACAACAACATATACATTTTTGGCACAAAGTTTAAAAAGTCACAATAGTAGGGTAATTAGGGGAATGGAGTGTTCTTGCACAAAATTTAACACAGTTACTTGATTAGGAATGACTTTCAAAACCACTACCGGACTTATTCAAACAAGTGGGGATATTTATCTTTCATTTCATTTTCCGCTTCCCATGTGGCTTCTTCGACTTGTTGACTCCGCCATAATACTTTAACAGAAGCAATCTCTTTGTTCCTCAATCTATGGACTTGCCTATCAAGAATAGCGATTGGAACCTCTTCATATGACAATCCTTCATTAATTTCAACTGTCTCAACCGGCACAATGGCGGATGAATTCCCAATCACCTTCTTCAACATGGACACATGAAACACTGGGTGCACTATTGACATCTCAGGGGGCAATTCCAGCCTATAAGCCACATGTCCTATCCTTTGAGCGATCCTATATGGCCCGACATACCTTGGGCTCAATTTCCCTTTCTTCCCAAACAGCATTACTCCTTTCATGGGAGACACCTTCAAGAATACCCAATCATCCACTTGAAACTCCAAGTCTCTTCGACGAACGTCTGCATAGGATTTCTGACGACTCTGAGCAGTTTTCATCCTTTCCTGAATGATCTTAAATTTTTCCATAGCTTGGTGCAGTAGAATCCGGTCCTAAAAATTCCGCCTCGCTAACCTCGAACCATCCAATCGGAGACCTACACCTCCTTCCATATAATGCCTCAAATGGGGCCATCTGAATACTAACATGGAAATTGTTACTATAAGCAAAATCTATAAGCGGAAAGTGATCATCCCAACTACCCTTGAAATCTAATACACAAGCCCGTAACATATCTTCAAGCATCTGAATGGTCCGCTCTGCCTGCCCATCAATCTGTGGGTGGAATGATGTGCTGAGATTTACCTGCGTAGCCAAATCTTGCTGAAATTTCTTCCAAAAGTTAGCTATGAATTGGTCCCCTCGATCCGAGATAATAGATACTGGAGTGCCATGGAGCCTAACTATTTCCTTGATATATAACTGAGCGTATTGTTCTGCAGTATCGGTGGACTTGACTGGCAATAAGTGCGCCGACTTCGTGAGCCGATCCAATATTACCCAAACTGAGTCGAACCTACGCGGAGTGCGAGGTAACCCACCACAAAGTCCATATTGATCATCTCCCATTTCCACATTAGTATTTCCATAAGCTGTGTCAACCCACCGGGCCTCTGATGCTTGGCCTTTACTTGCTGACAATTCGGACATCTAGCCACAAAGTCCGCCAAACCCCTCTTCATATCATTCCACCAATAAACCTCTTTGAGATCATGATACATATTCGTAGAACCTGGGTGTAATGAATACCTGGAATTATGAGCCTCTTCCATTACCCTTTCCCGAAGATCATCCACGTCCGGAACACACAGCCTCCCTTGGCACCGCAAAACACCGTCATCATTGTCGTGTGAAAATGATGTAGTCTTATGATTCAGATTTTCCTCTCTTAACTGTACCAATTCTGGATCTATGAATTACTTTTCCTTGATTTTCGTTACAAGTGAAAATTCTGCTCCATTACGCACCACGACATCCCCTTCGTCTGAGGTTGAAAGACAGACCCCCAGACTAGCCAACTGATAAACCTCACGAGCCAAAAGCCTCTGACCTGCTTCTAAATGAGCCAAGCTACCCATGGATTTCTGACTAAGAGCGTCGGCTACCACATTCGCCTTCCCTGGATGGTACAAAATATTCATATCATAATCCTTGAGCAATTCTAACCACCTCTCTGCCTTAAGTTCAACTCCTTTTGTTTGAATAAATACTGAAGACTCTTGTGGTCTGTGAACACGTCCACATGGACCCCATAAAGATAATGCCGCCAAATTTTTAATGCAAACACAACCGCCGCGAGCTCCAAATCATGTGTCGGATAATTCTTTTCGTGGTTCTTGAGCTGCCTAGAAGCATATGTTATTATCTTACCACATTGCATCAATACACACCCCAAACCAACCCTTGAAGCATCACAATACACCACAAACCCTTCCAAACCTTCTGGAAAGGTCAACACTAGCGCCGTAGTCAATCTAAATTTTAATTCCTGAAAACTCTTTTCACAAGCATCGGACCACTGGA
>ML359613.1:0-16276 GCA_005239505.1 Nicotiana paniculata
ACATGCATGCAAGATTTCACTTCTTATTTCCAAGAACCAACCTATGTGTGTTTTATTCTTACCTAACTGAGAAATTGGGGAAATAGGGTGAAGACTTACCTATTTGAGTGAAGAAGTTGACAATACTCGATAATTTCCGGGCTTGAGTGATTTTGGAAAATCAAATTGGATGATGTTGAAACCTTCTCTCTCAAGAACTCTCTTTTTCTCTCTCTATTTTTGGTCATAAAATCGTTAAAAATGAAGGGAAGGGGTGTTTTATAAAATAGGGGGTCGGGTTTTAAATTTAGAAAATAGGAGCCCCGACGCAGAAATGCGAATCCTGCTATGCGGTCCGTATTCCTGTCGGATAGTTGGCCTTCAAATGGGCCAAAATAGGAACCACACTACCCAGGTATGCGACCACTATGCGGTCCGCATAACTGTTATGCGATCGCATAGTGCGTCACATAACCTCCCTCGCAAAAACTATGGGGAAAGAATGTGACAATTACACGACCCGCATTCGTGAAATGCGATCGCATTCTAGGCCGCATAGCTGTCCTCAAAATGGACAGGAAACTGTCCAGGTGTGCGACCACTATGCGGTTCTCATACTTGTTATGCGATCGCATAGTGCGTCGCATAATGCGCAATTTCTGGAAAATTTAATCTTTTAAGTTTTGGGTTACTTTTTACTCAAAATAGGACCGTTTTAAGAATTTCTACAGTTATAACTGCACAGGGACCTATTCGGGCATTATTTCAGACATAGAAATTTTACGGGTCTTTACAAGTGGATATCTCTATTGTGTTCTGAGTTCCTGGTGATGTCTTTTGGTTGACCAATGCCCCAGTAGCGTTCATGTATTTGATTAACGGTGTATTCCAGCCGTATTTGTGCTCCTTCATTATTGTATTCATTGATGGCATCCTGGCATACCTACGTAGCCAACATGAGCATACTCAACATTTAAGGACGGTGCTATAGAGATTAGGGAGGAGAAGCTTTATGCAAAGTTCTCCAAGTGTGAATTTTGGCTAAGTTTAGTAGCATTCTTGGGGGGGGGGGGNACGTGGTGTCTAGTGAGGGTATCTAGGTGGTCAGACGAGTGTGGAGAGAGATTCCAAAAGCTCAATATTGCTTTGACCACAGCTCCAATGTTAGTTCTACTATCAGCTTCAGGTTCTTTTACTGTGTATTGTGATGCCTCGAGGGTAGGCATTTGTTGTGTTTAAATGCAGGAAGGGTAAAGTGATTGCGTACTAGCTATGATTTTTTTTGGAAGGGTATAGAGAGATATCAGTTTGAGGCTAAGCAGGCGGGGTTATCTCCCGCGGGGTGTCCTGAGGTTGTGTGATCCTTATGTGGTTTGGTGGCAAGTCTTCCCTTACTAGTAAATGATATATGTTGCAATTTGAGTTTAGATCGCTTGTGAAAGTTGGCATGACTATTACAATGGCGAATGCGAGATCTGCAGATGATTTGAGACCTTAGATAGTTGGTGTTATATGAGCTTATGAAGGATTTAGTTGAATCTCACTGCAATATTGTGGCGGTGATAACGTATGCGCATTGTGAGTTATTGGTCGCCTTGATCTATAGCTATGGGCCAAGTGTGGGAGTCTGCTATTGATAAATTGATTGTGCGGCTAAGTGTCGTATTAATTTCAGTTTGAGGTATATTGGCGAATCAGTTGTGGATTATATGGGTTGAGATCGGGGACGACTCGAGTAATGGAAAATTTTGGATACAGGTTGTAATGTACTCTATGGGTAAATGGGTTTTGTTGAATGATTGACTTGTAATTGTAAAGGGTGTAGTGTGTGTGGAGTAGGAATTTTCTTGGTTGCTTCGGAGTGTGGATTACTTCCTAGTATGTCGGTGTGCAAATGGGGCTAGGTCGTTCGGTCTGTTTGATCAGTTTAATTGAGATTTGCGTAGAGTGGATGGCTCTCGAGAATGGTTCTGATGGTTCAAGGTTATATATAACAATTGGGAATCTTCAAGATGTGTATTTGGCTAGAAACTGAGATTTACGTTGGAGGGTGTCAAGACATGTGGCATTTTTACATTGTCATAGATTCTACATATCAGTATCAGGAAGGTGAAGGTAATGGCTTTAGATTCGCAGGAAGTCTCTTCAAGGTAAGTATTTTGAATGTGGTGCTTTTGGGGATATTTGAGAGAGTACTCAGCGTCTTATGAGCCTTAGATGATATGGTTTTATGCTTGGGTCTCGTGTGGTGAGTCTGGGTTGAGGATTGCAGTATTATGGCAAGGAGAAGTAACCATTCGAAGATAAGACTTGGATAAATAGGACAACTTGGAAGCAGGTCGGATCGGCATGGTAAGAGATATGAGTAGTTCTTTGGGTGTTTAAGAAGTAATGCGTTTTTACAAGTGTTTCTTGGCAATGCTCTTGGGTTTTGGTGACCTGCGTAGCTTGGTTGGGTTAGAGGGATTCTGTCCTGATGGTTTGGTGTTGTACAAATGGGATTCCGAGAGTTCTTGATGGTTTCTACCACGGTTAGATATGTATATTTTCTACTGGCGTGAGGAGCATGTGATTTATAGTATTTTGCTTCTAGATGGGATCAAATTGAAAGTTCTTGGTTAGTTGAGTACGTAGTTGCTTGTGGCTCGGAAGGGATTATGAAGTTCTCATATTTATCATAAGATGGCATGGTGTATGCGGTATGTTATGTAGGGGTGAGATTTGCATGTGTAAGGTCACGATTCAGTTCTGGAAGGAAGGTCATAAATTCTTAGGTAGCATGGGCAGTTCTAGATAGGTAAATGATATCGCTAATTGATGTGACTTGATAAGGGTATACATTTTAGAAAGGGCAATGTGTTTGAGTTAAGGGTGCTTTATTGGTATTACGGTGCTCTCTTGTTGGATAGACTGCTGATATTCAAGTTTTCTTGGTGGCACAGAAGAATTATAGGGTTATCCCTCGTGGAATGATTGGGTATTAGAGGTGTGTTACATATTCGAGCGATGGAGTTCAGATAAGATATGGTGATTCGTGCGCTTCATGGACTTTGAGACTGAGAGTTTTTGTAAACAAGTTATTTACTGGTTATGGACTGTGAAGATGCGAGCAAAGCTAGTCAGATGTTAGTATGTGCCATGATTCAGTAATTGTGAACTTTCGGAAAGTTATCTATATGTGGCGGGTGACCAGAGTTGATTTAGG
The DNA here is from genome assembly GCA_005239505.1 of Nicotiana paniculata. Taxonomy (NCBI): domain Eukaryota; kingdom Viridiplantae; phylum Streptophyta; class Magnoliopsida; order Solanales; family Solanaceae; genus Nicotiana; species Nicotiana paniculata. Next base: position 3,185 of record ML359613.1, read on the forward strand.
GTTCATTGGTAGGCCCAGTATGGGTGTGTGTTCTGCACCGGGTCGGAATTGTTGACTCCAAATTGCTATTGTTGAGGGATGTACCATCCGATTGTCATTGAGTTTATTCGTGTTCTGGAGTGATCTATGAGTACCCCTTCGGTGTTACGAGGAGTTGTGATTGTTGGTTATATGCATATATGGTGCGGATCTATTTGGGCTTTATAGTGGGATTTGAGTAAGGTAAGTAATTGGGTATTAAGGGATTCACACGTATTGATTAGGTTCTTTCGGGTTCATGTGGCAAGGTATCGTCCGATTCCCCGTGGTTATGGCAATGCACTTTGAGTACTTAATGTCGAATTGCACATGGTTATTGATTTTGAGCAAGGTGGCTTGAAGTATTTCATGTGGACCAGTGTTTGGATGGGATCACGCATTGTAGCAAAGTTAGGTAGAGGTATGATCCTTTATGTCGGATTCGTGTGTTTTGGTTCTACGATGTGTGCCAGGCTCTTAGCATGGTGTTGTGATGGTACTTGTCAAGCTGGCGAGATAGTCCTCTCGTGTGAATCTTTTCTATGATTTGAGTATGTTGGAATGTTGCTATTGGGTGCATGAGTTGCACAAGTTATGGATTTGGATTGTATTGATGTGGCATGTCATCAGAGTGGTCGTGTTGGATGAGAAGAGGTCATTGGACCTAGAATGAATACTATCATAATTGACTACAACATGGTTGGAAGGATGATATCAGAAGTTGGCTTAGAAATCTGCTATAGTTCCTGTCGGAGAATGGGGATCCCCATGACTGGCTGATCGGACGAATGGTTACTACTTTCTGCGTGTTTCGTTCATCATTGGCAGTATATGAAAGTGTTAGAACGAGGCTTTGCTTGATAAGAAGTTATTTACCGTTATTGGGTTGTTTTGAGCAACTATTGTGATTAGGAGTTATCGCTATGAGTGTTTGAGTCATGCAGTATATCATGTGATTACATCCTGGGTTACGGATATGGCTTGATACAACGTTTTTAGACTTATTCAGTTTATAGATGTGGAATTTTGATCTTATAAATTATTTCAGAAGTGGAAATTTGGTTCTAAGGTTTATGGGTTAGGATGGACTGCGAAATTTCAGCTATGTTGTGCTATTGGACCTATATGAGATAGGGTGACGTGGGATCGCCCCCGGGTATGTGCATGGTAGTTACACGACAATTTTGATGGGTTTTTGAACAACTCTGGGCACGTTTGAGGACGAACGTATGTTTAAGTGAGGGAGAATGTAACGACTCGATTGGTCGTTCCAAGAGTTTTAGCCCCGTTTCCCCTGTTTCTGCTTCATTATGTGTGGTTCAACTCTTTTATGTTGTGTTGGGTTGGTTGGCTTGGGTTCGGATTGAATGTGGAGAGAAATGAGACACTTAGTCTCTTAAGTTGGTTATTTAGTTGGAAAAGTCAACCGAAAGTTGACTTATAAGTAAATGATCTCAGAATTTAGTTTTATGGTTCAGATAGCTTCGTTAGGTGATTTGGGACTTAGGAGCATGTTCAGAATGTTATCCGTAGGTCCGCGGTAGAATTAGGCTTGAATTGGCGAAATTGGATTTTTGGTGATTTTCTGTCGGTAGTGGAAAATTAGATATCAGGGTCAGAATGGAATTTCGGAAGTTGGAATAGGTTCATAGTGTCGTTTGTGATGTGTGTGCAAAATTTCAGGTCACTCGAACGTGGTTTGGTTGGTTTCGGCATCGTTGGCGAAATTCAGAAGTTTAGAAATCCTTAGGCTTGAATTTGTGGTTAATTTGGTATTTTGATGTTGTTTGGAGCGATTCGAAGGCTCGACTAAGTTTGTACGAGGTTATGGGATGTGTTGGCATGTTTAGTTGAGGCCCCGAGGGCCTCGGGTGTGTTTCGGAAGCTCAACGGGTCATTTTTGGACTTGAAAGGTTGGCAGATTTTCTGGTGTTTGTTGTAGAAGATTTGTTCTTCGCGATCGCAAGGAGGAGGTCACGATCGCGTAAGGTTAATTGGGGCGGAGGTTAAGTTTTTCTATACGATCGCAGAGTTTGGGTCCCGATCGCGTTAGCGTGTGAGGTAGTTCTTCACGAACGCATGGCCAGTGTCGCGTTCGCGTAAGGTATTAGAGCTGATGAGGAACGGAGGTGATTGCTCTACGCGATTGCGTGAGGCAGGTTGCGATCACGTAGTGTCGTGTAGAAGTGATTCACGAATGCGTGGGAGTTTATGCGATTGCATAAGGTTAATCGAGAGGCAGCATTATTTGTGCTTCGCGATCGTGAGGCTAATTCTGTGATCACGATGAAGAAATAACTGGGCAGAATATTTAAAGTTCAAAACGAGGGTATGAGTTCATATTTCCAGAGCTTGGGAGAGGGCGATTTTAGAGAGGATTTTCAGAGGAGTAATTGGGGTAAGTGTTCTTCACTTAATTTTGGTTAAATTCCATGATTGTGTTTTGATTTTTGTCATCTAAATTGGGAGTCCGGGGTGAAAATTTGGAGAAAAATGGAGGAAAATTGGAGAGTTTATTTTGGGGAATTGAATGGTCATTTGATGTCGGATTTTGAGGAATTTGATATGGGTAGACTCGTGAGTGAACGAGGATTCTAGTTTTGTAATTTTTATCAGATTCGAGACGTGGGACCAAGAGTCGGGTTTGGCCAATTTCCGGATTTTTGATGAATTTTGATTACTTTTGCGTGGGTTTTGTTCCTTTAGCGTATATTGATGATATGCATCTGATTTTGAATAGATTCGGGGCGATTTGAGGCCGAGTCGAGCGGCAAGGGCATCATGGAGTAGTTTTTCATCCGGTTTGAGGTAAGTAATGATTGTAAATCTTGTCCTGAGGGTATGAAACCCTGGATTTCACATTGTTTCACTATTTTCTAGTGGCGCACATGCTGGATGACGAGCGTGTGGCGTGCACCGTTGGAGATTTTGACTTGGTCCGTCTCGTAGAAACTACTAAGTTGCGTGTTTGACTGGAAATTATATGATATTTTGTGGTTCTGGAAAGTATTACTATGTTTTGGGCTGAATGCCATATTTGGGCCTCGTGCCAAGTTGTTTGGACCCTTAGGGACTTTTTACCATTATTTCCTCACTGTTATGTTTTAAGATTTGCACTCAGTCATGCCATGTTTTACTGATTTCATTACTCAGTCTTACTACTCTGTTTTGTTGCATAAAATGATAAATTGGGGTTGAGCACCCTGTTTTGCTGATAGCCCGAGTGGCTTGAGAGGTTTCTGACTGAGTGAGGCCGAGGGCCTGTGTTGTGAGGATATCTTGGTATCGGGCTGCGCGCCGCAACATGTTGTAATGATGTATGATATATCAGAGGCCGAGGGCCTGACTGATTATGCCATGAGATGGCTTGTTATAGCGCTTGGGCTGAAGGAGCCCCTCCGGAGTCTGTACACCCCCAGTAAGCGCAGTTACCTACTGAGTGCGAGTGCCGAGTGACGAGTGATTGGGAGGCATGAGTGGCTGTGAGGTTGCCCGAGGGGCTGATTATGAGGTATGCCCGAGGGGCTGATTTTGAGTGATGTTATGCCCGAAGGGCGATTTATGATACATGTTTTTGCCCGAGAGGCTATTTATGATTATCATCACTTTTACTATAAACTTCTTGAATTTTTGTTGAAATGTTGGAAAAATATTCTCAAATGATTTTACTGAATCGGTTTTTAAGCGTGACGATTTGACATATATACTGTTGGAAAGAAAGGTTGTACTTACTGTGAATTTATGACGTGTATTTATGTGTTTCTTACTGCTCAGACCTTATTTACATTTAGTACTTACTAAGTTGGCGTACTCACATTACTCCCTGCACCTTGTGTGCAGATTCAGGTGCCAGGGCATTAGAGTGAGAGTTGGTCTTCCATGTTTTAGAGTTTTCCGGAGATTCGCGAGGTAGCTGCACGGCGTCCGCAACCTTGCCTTTCTCCTTCCTACTTTTATAGCATTTATTTTTTCCAGACTTGTATCCTTCCTTTAGTTGCTCATGACTAGTGCTCCGGGATTATGGGGTTGTATTTAATGTTAGTATATCCTTGCGTATGTTGAAATGCTTAAACGGAAATTTTTATGAAGTATCGGATTAGTAGTGTTTTAAACGAAAGGTTTTCTTTATGCTGTAAGTAGTGAATTGGCTAGCCTAGTATCGCGATAGGCGCCATCACGACCAGGGTGGTTTTGGGGTCGTGACACCAAAATTCCCTAATTCTACCCAAAACCCCTAATTTCTACCATAAAATTCCTAGATTCTAGGTTTAATTCTTGTAAATAGAAGAAAAAGGTTGAAAGAAACAAGTTAAAGAACGCTTACCTACATTTTAGGGAAGAAATTTCCTTAAAGAAATTGCCGTAGGTCGTCTACTCCTTTGAAAATAAGAATAAAAGGGCTGGAGTTCTAATTAAATGAACTCACTACTCGACCCTCGCACCTGTGATGCTTGGGCTGCATCTGCGCGTCCGCACGTGCGGATAGGAGGTCGCTTCTACGGAATGGGACTGGGCCCTTGGGGTCGCATCTGCGGACGGGTTTTCGCTTCTCCGGTCCTGCTCCTGCGATGGGGAGTCCACATATGCGGAACAAAGAAAGCTGGCCTGGGTCGCACCTGCGAGCTGGAACTCGCACATGCAGCCAAAGGCTCGCAGGTGTGGGCACACCAGAACTGGTGCACCAGCAGCCTTGGTTGAGTTTTAACTCAACTCGTGCATCGCCCGAATAGCACCCGAGCCCTCGGGGCTCCAAACCAAATATGCACACAAGTTTAAAAATATCATACAGACTTGCTTATGCGATCAAATCGCTAAAATAACACCTAAAACTACAGATTTAGCATAAAAAATCAATGAAATTCACAAGAACACTTTAAAGCTTCTATTTTCTCAACCGAGGGTCCGAATCACGTCATATGAACTCCGTTTCTCACCAAATTTTACAGACATGGTTTACATATTATAATGAATCTATACCGGGCTCCGGAACCAAAATACGGGCCCGATACTATCAAGATTAAGCATTAAACGCATACTTTAAAACCATAGATTTTTCTGAAATTCAATTTTAGTTAAAAATTCATTTCTCGGGCTATGGACCTCGGAATTCGATTCCGGGCATACGCCCAGATCCCATATTTTATTACGGACCCACCGGGACTGTCGGAACATGGGTCTGAGTCCAGGTCCGTTTACTCAAAATGTTGACCAAAGTCAACTAAAAATCATTTTAAATTTCAGAAATCATTATTTCTTCTATTATTCACACAAATGCTTTTCGGAATTACGCCTGAACTGCGCACACAAATCGAGGAGGAAAATTCTAAGATTTTTAAGGTTAATGAGCGTGGAATAAAGTCATAAAATACGGAATGACCCTTTGGGTCATCACATTTAGTCCCAAATTTCATTTTTCATCCTTAGAACTCGACCTAGGGCAATTTTTTGAAGCGGGATTTCAACACCAAATTATAGGTTTGCACTTCTTAACTTGTTTTCTGCAATTTCCATCATCATTCATTGAATTCCTAGGCTTAAATCTTGTTCTTCAAGGGTAGAAATTAGGGATTTTGGAGAATTAGGAATTTTACAAATTTGGGGATTTAGACCTCGATTTGAGGTCGGATTCCAGTACTAATTACATATTCGGGCTCGGGGGTGAATAGGTAAGTAGATTTTGGTTCGAACCTCGAGTTTTGACCAAGCGGGCTCGAGGTTGGTTTTTGACTTTTTGGGGAAAAACTTAGGAATCTATAACATTGAAATTGATTTCTTTAGCGATAATTGATGATATTAAGCTAATTATGACTAGATGCGAGTGGGTTGGAGGTGAATTCTAGAGGAAAGGCGGTACTTGAGCAGTGAGTGGCCTGCGGATCGAGGTAAGTGTTGTGTCTAACCTTGACTTGAGGGCTTAGGACCCTTTGAATTTGTTTGTTATGTGATAAATCATGTGAGCGGCGTATATTTGAGGTGACGAGTACCTATGCGCCGCCAATTTGCCTATTTTACCTGTTTTCTTCCGTTTTCGCTTTTATCGTTTTCCTTCTTGCCTTACTTGTTACATGTCTAATTGTCATTTCGTGTTTGATTGTTGTCTGTTAGATATTTGTTCCCCTTTATTTGGTTTAAACTGTTCTTATTGGCAAATTTATGTGATATCCTAGATTGGTCTCGCTGAGTAGTAATAAATTTATTGAGTTTTATTGTTTATACGGCTCCCGGTTGCTTTGTTCCAAATTTCAAGCGTTGGTAAAGGACTTGTGTGAATTTTTATGAAACTTCCATACACTATATATATTATTATATATGATTGGATCAGGTTGCATGCTGCAACAGGAGGAATAAGGGAGGATTGGTGGGATCGGGTTGCACGCCGCAACATATATATATATATATTATTTGCCTTTATTGTAATTGTTGCGAAGGAATAAGAGAGGATTGGTGGGATCGGGATGCTCGCCGCATCACTATATGTGTTTAAGTATTCTTCTCTGACCTTGTAAATTATTCGGTGGTTTTGTATTTCGCCTAAGGATTTGTTGTAGTTGGATGTTGATAAAACACAGAGGTTATGTATTTATTCTTGCAATTTACGACTTTAAGATTATACTGTTCTCCTTTCTGCCTTTATTATTATCGTATGTATCTTATATTGTGAGTGCCCCACCGTAGCCTCGTCACAACTTCGTCGAGGTTAAACTCGGCACTTACCAGTAAATGGGGTCGGTTGTACTGATACTGCATTCTGCACTCTTGTGCAGATTTTGGAGCAGGTAGTGGCTGATCGAGAGATTTGGCTCAGGTTCGCTGTTGGAGACCCAAGGTAGTCCTGCTGGCATCCTCAGGCCCTGGCGTCCCCTCTTACATCTCTTTATTACTGTTTTTATTTCTTTCCAAAAACAGATGTAAATTTCTTTCAGACACATGTTTGTAGATAAATCATAGAAAGTTCTTAAATTGTGACACCAGGTTTCTGGGTAGAAGCATTATGTAAATGACTTCGATATCTATATATATCTTTATAGTTATCCCGCTTTATTTTGTCTGTTCACTGCTAATCACTAAAAACGGATATAAATGGCTAAATAGTCTCTAACGTTGGCTTGCCTGACAAGTGTGATGTTAGGTGCCATCACGATCCCGACGGTGAGAATTTCGGGTCGTGACACATAGAAAGTAATATCATAGCGGATCCATGATTTAAATCCTATGGGTTCAACTTTTAAAGTTTTTAGCATTAAACTCATTATATTTTTAAAATTTATGGGTACATATATACTATTTTGCAATTTTAATGAGTTATATGTATAAATTTACTTTGTGTCGAACGTTATGGGTTAATTGAACCCGTTGGCTGAACACTACATTCGCCCCTGAGTAATATAAGTCACAATAGTTAACAATTCAACTATTCAAAAAGTATTTGCCTAAAACATGATTAAAAAAAAATCTTACTTGACTCCTCAAATAATAATTATGTCACATAAAGTGGAACCTAAAGAGTATTACATATTAAAATATAGAAATTCCTTATAGATGTTGCACATGGAATGAGAAGACATTTTTCTCTTACACTCCATGTTTTTATTTTATATGGTGATAGTTGATTCGATATAAAAAAGAAAAGACTTTTGAGACATAAATTAAATATAATAATATCTATCTATCTATCTATCTATCTATCTATCTATCTATCTATCTATCTATCTATCTAGCTATATTATTATAAAAGCATGAATACAATGTCAGTTTACAAAAATAACCTTATAATATTAAGCATAATAACTCAGAATAAAAGGACATAATCGAAATTCTAGATATTAGTCTTATAATCCTATTAGTTTTAGGACATAATACTACACGTTAAGAATCCTACACGATTACCTTTAGGAATTCTATTAGTATAATTCCTTTCAGGCTGTCCAATTCATATAAAATTAAACAAGAAAATATCGTTAGTCATGTAATCCTATTACTTTAAGGATATACTTCTTAAAAATTCCTATGATTAATTTAATTTGAAAACGTATTATAATGTCCTAGTACTAATTAATTTGAGAATGTATTATATTGTCCAAATTCATTTAGAAAAAGGAGAGCATGTATTACTATAAAAGCATAAGTACAATATTAATATACCAAAATAGCCCTAAATTATTAAATGGAAGAACTCATAGGAAAATGATATAACTGCAATAACCTATTTTTCGGACTACAATACATTCTATGCTAATTTTTAATATTTAAGATTTTAAAATTAATAATATTTTATTTATTAAATTCTTATTAAAAATATATAGGAAGGTTTAATAAAATTAATTTCTTAAGAATCCTCCGTATTGACAATACATTACCACTTCATAATGTCCAACACCAAGAAAAAATAGAAGTGATATTAAATAGACTGCGTAAAGAGTTGAAATTGAGAAAGAAAATACCCCCCACGATAATATATTTTTATATTATATCTGAACTATTTACTCAAATAATATTTTTTTTCGTGTAATATTGGAAAATACCAAATTATTAAACAACAACTAAGAAAATATTTAGGCAAAATAGCCTTGGAGCCACTTAAACTTGTACCATTTTGTCAACCCGGTAAATAAACTTATAATTTTTCCATTTTAACACATATAATTGAGAAAATGACTACTAATAAGAGCTTTTGACCATTGACCGTATCTATGTGGAAGCGGTGTACCTGACATGGCCAAATTGAGTGAAATTCACGTTGTCAAGGTGCGTAAATAGGATTCTTTTTATTAAAAGAAATTAGAATCAAGCTGAAGAAGATGATAATGGCTGAAAATGGCTGAGGCTTAGTGTTGTCGCTGGTGGCCTATTGGCGGAGCTATGTAGGAGAAAAAGAGAGAAAAAGAAATTAAAAATTTGATAAATATTTTTTTTTCAAAATATGGGACCCAAAAATTCCACGTGTCATATAATAAAGACCAAGCATGTGATGTGGAATTCGTGTCAGAGAGATTGACGAAAACATTTAATAGGAAGTGCTTATTAGTAGTTATTTCCTCAAGTGGAAGTGTTAAAATGGGAAAGTTGTAAGTTTGTTTACCAGGATGACAAATGGGTGCAAGTTTAGGTGGATCCGAGGCCATTTTGCCATGCCAAATATTTAAGAATATAAATGTGTGAGAAAGAGAGAGAAAAAATTGTTGGTAAGAATCAATACCACTAATGATTCTACAAACATAAAGATCTAAAAGTGAAATGTCATATCAATCTTCCACTCTTTGAAAATAAAATTTATGATGGATAAAATTATAATTAAGCTTAAATATTCAAAACAAGAGATAAACTAATATTAAAATATAAATCAACATGGAATATATTATTTTTATGTTAAAACTAAAAAACTATATCTTATATTAATTATTTTGCAAGAGAATCCAATTCAATTATTTTTTTAATTCATCATATGAGTAAAATTCTTATTCAAGTTAAAAAAAAATCTTAGGGTACATAAATTTATTCCATAAAAAGAGCGTTAGCACACAGAGTAAAATGATTAGTATATTATTAAGAATCAAAATGCTATACAAGTGTCTGAGGAAGCACAATCAAAGCTAAATCTTAAATAAGAACAAGCTTTCAAGATTATATTATAAAATTCAACTATGCTATAACGAGATTATTCTTTATAGATGCCTTCGGCGGAATCGAAATAATAGCAAGTGGTGTACCAATAACGATTTTATTGTGAGGCCACCCACTTTAGACTTGATATACCCCTTCAAACAACTTAAATAAGCATTACAAATATATCAAAGCATAGGAATGATGCTAAATTTACAATGAAAGCAAAAATGATGATATGAGATGAAGCACTTATGGCTAAGTGTCAAATGATCGAAATAATTTTCCGGAGCTCTAGAGATATATTGGAGATTAATGAACCGTTTGGTGGAAAATTAATAGTAAATGTGATTTATGTCAAGTACTACCAGTAGTTCCAAAATCCACAAAAGCAGAGAATGTAAAAGCTAGCTTGCCAAAGTTATACTTCTGGCCTCAAATAAAAAAGATTCAAGTGACAAGAAATATAAAGTAAGAATAGATCCATTTTAGTGCTTCTTGCTTCGTGTCGGCAACAAAGAAGAGCATCCAATAAAAGATGATTTGGTTCTTCCAGAACACTTGGTTATCAATCCCAATGGTAATAGTAGTGCATTTAATAAGAGAAATATTTATATCATTAGATTAAAATGCAATTTGTGCAAATCACATGATATAATTAAAAAGATATCTTAGCTAACAAAAACGAATATGTTGATCAACTAAATAAAAGGTTGATTGCAAAATTTTATAGTAAAAATAAAATATTTTTTTTGTTTTGACTCAACAAAAAATGATACCAATAATTACTACCAAGAGGAATACTTAGATACTTTAATGCAAAATTGTGATGACCCAAGGGGTCATTTTATGAGTTAAGACTCCCTTCTAGGCTTATTAGCCATAAAAAGATTAATTTTAACTAACTCGATTTGCGTGCGCAGTCCGGGCGTGAAAACGAAAAGCTTTTATTTCAAAATTTAAGAAATACTACTTTTTAGAATTTAAAGTTTGATTTTAGTTGACTTGAGTCAACATTTTGAGTAAACGGACCTGGATCTGTGTCCCGACCATCCCGGGAGGTCCACAATAAAATATGGGACTTGGGCGTATGCCCGGAACTGAATTCCGAGGTCCCAAGCCTTAGAAATCAATTTTTGAAAGAAATTATTTTGCTGAATTATTAATGAAATAAAGAAAAGAATTAATGTTTGAAACCATTGTGTTGACCCAAGTCACTGCATGGTTTTGAAAATTGACAAATGCCTACCCAGTTGAACCAGGTCCATCAGGGCAAACATCTCGAACGAACCAATTGGCACACGAACCATACATGCACAGGAGATAAACATGATATGTGAATTATCCATGAACCAAGAGGTTGTCTCCTAATGCGAAAAGGTTGCAAATTGATATGAGGTTAGAGTTCGATTTCAGCAAGGACAAAAACAAAGGAAGGAAGTTGAGATAAACACAAACTCTTCCACCAAAGAAGAGTTGCATTAGAACTAAACAAGAACATTTCAACTTCTGGCGCTATATAATGTTGAAGTATTCCTACTGAAGAATCATTCGCACAAAGACAGAACTGAAGCAAGAACTGAAGGCAAAATTACCAAAAAAATTTTGCAAGCAGAATCCTTGTGCGAAACAAAGGCTACTGACCAGCTAGAAGAACCAGTTCCATCTGTTTGTCTTTCGAGTCTAGTTGGTTGTAGTAGGTGATTTAATATTGTATCTTTCAGCTTTATTAGAAATAATTATAATAGGTACACACTGTTCAAGTTAGAGTTAACTTGAAGCTTGTCGCAATTAGCTAGAGGCTAGTTTGCTACAAAGGGATTAGAGTTAGTCCTAGGTTTACAAAAGAGTTTATTTTGTAAATGTTGTTTGGCTCAGAGTTGTAGTGAAGAGTTTGGGAAAATCCTACTGAGGAGTAGGTCGTGGTTTTTTCACCTTTTGAGCCAGGTGTTTTCCACGTAAAAATCTATGTGTTTTTACTTTACTGCATTTATTATTCCGCACCAGTAGAAGTTGGAACACCAAGAAGAACCAGGTTCTTCTATTGAGACATCACTCGAAAATTGGACACCACACAAATCACCCCCCCTTGTGTGGTATTGAAGTATAAAACATCAATTGATATCAGAGCGGGTTATCCTTGAAAAGGCTAACACCTTGGAAAAGATCAAAATGAGTGCACCACCTGGAAACTGGGAGGGTCAATCAACTGTAAGGCCACCACTCTTCAATGGATAATATTACTCTTGGTGGAAGAACAGGATGAAGGACCACCTGATTGGAGAAGACTATGAACTCTGGGACATAGTCACCGATGGTCCTCTAGCTAACATAAAGAAGACTGCTGAAGGTGTAGATGTACCAAAGACTAGAGCTGACTGCACTGTTGAGGATCTTAAGAAATGGGAGAAGAATGCAAAGGCCAAGAAGTGGCTAGTGTGTGGACTAGGTCCAGACGAGTATAACAGAATCCAAAGTTGTACCACTGCCAAAGAAATCTGGGATACCTTACAAGTAGCCCATGAAGGAACACCTCAGGTAAAAAGATCAAGAGGTACTCTTCTATACTCACAGTATGAAAACTTCACTATGAAAGAAGGAGAGACAATCCAAGAGCTGTACACAAGGTTCAGAACTTTGACAAATGAACTTAAGTATCTTGGTAGAGTCATTCTTGAAGAGGACAGGGGAGAGAAGATCCTGACAAGGGTCTTACCAATCTCCTGAGAAAGCAAAATCACTGCTATCCAGGAATCCAAAAATATGAAAACCCTCAGATTGGATGAATTAATCGGAAACCTTACTGCCTATGAACTTAGAAGGCAGACAATGAAGATGGATGATCCAAAGAAGGAGAGGAGTCTAGCACTGAGAGTCACTGAGGGAGCAGATCTTGAGGAAGATGAGATGGCCATGATTACCAAAGAATTCAGAAACTTTCTAATAAGGAAGAAGGGCATCTTTAGAGGAGGAAATTACAAAAAAGCAAAAGCTCTAGAAAAGCCAACCAACGAGGGATGCTACAAGTGTGGAAATACTGACCACCTTATCACGAACTGTCCTCAGTGGGAAGTGGAATGGAAAAAGTAGAGATATGAAAGAAGGAACAGGAAGAAGGAACTGGTTCAACCCAAGAAAACCACAACAAAAGCTATGGTTGCTGCTTGGGGAGAAAGTTCAGATGAAGAATCAAAAGATGGTGAGAATGAAGATCAGGTGCTCATGGAAATTGGAGAATCCGATGAGGAATCACATGAAGAACCATAGGTAAGTATCTCCCATCTTAAAAATAAAATAAAGTTCCTATCTAAGGAAAAACTCTCTGAGTTGCTACTTGAATTCATGGATGATTCCGAAGAAACAACCAAAGAGAAGGAACAACTCTCTAAAGAATGTGAAATGCTAAAAAATAAATGCATGAACCTGGAAATCAGAGTAAGTGAATCTGAAAAGAAAAACACTGTCTTGTTAAAC
>ML359614.1:0-51054 GCA_005239505.1 Nicotiana paniculata
AACAGATTGACTTCCTAGGATATGTCATCGAGGAACGGCGGATCAAGATGGACCAACAAAAGATTCAGGCTATCACTGATTGGTCGATGCCCAAGGATATCTATGCTTTGAGGGCGTTCCTTGGCCTATGCAACTTTTATTGGCGATTTGTGAAGAGTTACTCCCTCATCGCAGTGCCATTGGCAGAACTTCTCAAGAAGGTCATTCCTTGGGATTGGGGACCCAGGCGAGCGGAGGCCTTCAACGCATTAAAAGCGGCTATGTCTAGTAGCCCCGTCTTGGCCCTCCCTGATTTGGCCAAGCCATTCGAGGTACAAAAGGATGCTTCCGACTTTGCTCTTGGCGGAGTCTTAAGAAGGGCATCCCGTAGCGTACGAGAGCCGGAAGCTGAAAGGATGCAAAGGGGTGTTATGCTGCCCACGAGAAAGAATTATTGGTTGTCGTTCATTGCTTACGCCTTTGGAAGCACTATCAGCTGGGAACCCCCCCTCCCATGTCGTCAAATATTGGGGCATGCACAAATACATTGTTAGTGGTCTCGATTCACGCTTCACTAGCAACTTTTGGACCTAACTCTTTAAGTGTCTCGGGTCAAAATTGAGTCACAACCCAAGTTTTCATCCGCAATTTGATGGCCAGACGGAGCGGTTCAAAGGTATGTTGGAGGAATATCTCTGCCACTTTGTAATTGGATCGCAGAAGAATTGGGTGAAGCTTCTGGATGCTTCTCAACTTTGTTTCAATTCACAAAAGAGCTCTAGTACAGACAAAAGCGCTTTTGAAATTTTTACCGGGTAGAAACCGCTACTCATACACACCGTGAGTGCACCAAACATGTCAAAATATCCTCGAGTTGCTAGCTTCTCAAAAGAATGGAAGCGAAATTTGGAGATAGTGCGGAGCTATCTTGTCAAAGCCCAAAAGCGGATGAACATGCATGCTGATCAAAATCGTCGCTTTGTTGAATACCAAGTATGAGACAAAGTGATGATTGAAATTCTAAAGCGGTACTTGTTTGTAGGAGTCCATGACCTTCGCCTATTGCAAAAATACGTTGCACCCTTGTCCATCGAAAGTCCCATTGAAAAAGTTGCATACCGGGTGGATACCCCAGCTTGGTGGAAAATCCATCCCGTCTTCCATGTCAGCCTTCTGAAACCTTTTCGGGAAGGCACAGAGGATCCTTCACGGAGCCAACTTGCAACACCCAGTATTAGAGGCCCCAATTCAACCGGTAAAAGGCGTGCTGAAACTATTCTTGATGATCGGGTGATTCTCGCCTCAAGGAAGGATCACCAAGAGTTCTTGGTGAAGTGGCAGAATTGTGATGCAGAGAAGAATACTTGGGAGAGGGGAGCAAACCCCAAAGCCTACAAGAGCCTAATTGACGATTATCATGCAAGTAAGGCGCCGAGGACGTCGCCAACTCAGGTGGGGGAGAATGTCATGGGCGGCTTTCCAGCCATGCCTCATGACCCCTTGGGCGCGCCCCATGGCATCCTAGCAAGCCTCTCAACGCCTAGTGCCACAGATGACCCCGTGGTCTTGGCTGCGCCAAGTGACATGCGCGCATGTGCCTCTATCGCCCCACCGCTATCCCTTGCCAGTGCCCAGCCGCAAGCAGATGCCAACAGCGCCGCACACACAGATCGTGATGCAAAAGACAAAGTTGCTGACAACAGAACCATTTCTACCTTGTAGAAAGCTAAGTCCTTTTTCGTTGTAAATATAAAATAGTTTTATTCCATGTACTTCCATTATGATTCTTTAGCTTAGTTTGGTCCAGTCTTGTAACTTTGGTTTATTTTTTTAAGCATTATTAGGGGGATCAAGCAATCAAAACTTTCTAGCAAGCAAACAATTCTCTGTACTAGTGTCTATCCCCCTCGACACCGTGTTGCCTTTCTGTAATAGCTTTCATTAATGCAATCAAGCTTTTTTTCAATTCTCGTTTCTGTTCTCTCAATTGCTCTTGACATTGGTTTTTTCGTACTCACTGACAATCTCATCTAGCATACAGAGGGGACCTCAGTTGACGGACATCGACTGTACTGACATTAGTTGCTTAGTCTTACTTCGTCCTTCCAAGAAATCTCAGGAAAGCGCCGCGTAACAGAACCAATGTGTCATGACATTTCTACACTTATTATCATGACCGGATGATATGGTATAAGTTGGTAGGGCTCGCTGTCACGCAGAACGTTAGTTAAATATATTGTGGTGGCTAGAGTTTGATGAATCAACTTTTAATTGAACTATACGTTTATGCTTTTCTTTGATTGGCGACGCTGCTACACGTAGAGGCATTTGCCTTGACAAGCTTCTAAGAGCTTTGCTGAACTAAAATAAGAAGGGGACGTCTGTACTTCCAAAATACGCTCTTACTGAAATCCAATTGAAGAAAGGGACTGCTAATGATAACCGTAGAGTATTCTACTTTAAAGCATGTTGGGAATTCAAAAACACTTTCTGAGCCCTCCAAAATATAGAATTGAGGTTTCTCTATAAATTTAAAGCTTCTCGTTACAGTACAGAAAAGAGGGGGTGGGGGTGGGAGTGAGCGGGAAGCTCCTTATAGCAATTATTATTACTTTATTATCTCGAGATCAAAAGAGATAAAGTGGGAAAAAGAAATGGCATGACAATCTTTGGCTTTTCTAAAGTCTCCTTGCTCAAATTTTGAAATAGGATTGTTCTTGACTAATATCATAAATTCACAGTTTATACTAGGTGTGTATCAGATTGGTTCAGCTTTTATCAAAACCAAACCGATTATATCAATTTGAATTGATTCGATTTTATTGGGGTTTTCGGGTTTTTTTTATTAAATAAATATTATTTTAATCTTACTTTGTTAAAGTTATAGATAAAGTTTTGATAAGTGTAAATATGTTTAGTAAATGTTAAAAAATTGACAAATATATGATTTATTAAAATATTCTTATGAAAATAATTTTTAATAATACATGATAATTATTTTCCTAGTCGTCTAACAATAATTTTTCTTTGATGTACACTTTCAAAGTTAACTGAATTTAATAATTAAATATAAAATTAATATGATACTAAAATAATGATATGTTCTATTTAATTTAAATTATCAAATATCATTTCAAATTCGAAAAAAATATAAGAATTTAATAGATCTTGACATATGAGTATGGAAGAATAAAGAGATTGACGCATTTCAGGAACATCTAATAAAAAAGTGATGATACAACTCATTATCTAAAGTAAATAAAAATCGATGTGCTTTATATATGTTTTTAAAAGAAAATTCTATATAAAGTCTTAAAAGTATACATAAAAATTATATATTTATATGTCGGTTGGTTTGAGTTTTTTTTTACTCAAATACCAAACAAAATCTAATCGAATCTTTTACTCGGTTTGATTTGACTTTTCAGTTTGGTGCGGCTTTTCGGTTCGGTTTGAACACCTCTAGTTTATACACTAGTTCCAGAGGTTCAATTTTTAATAATTAAAATACTACTCAACCACAACAACAAAAAACCTAGTACTTTCTTACAAGTGGGGTCTGAGGAGGGTAGTGTGTACGCAGACCTTATCCCTACCCGCGAGGGTAGAGAGGTTGTTTACGGTAGACCCTCGGCTAAAGAAAATAAGAAACAAAGCAGTGACAACAAGCAGTAACAACAACAAGATATTATGAAAACCGAAACAGAAGCAATCAAACGATAAGTAGTAATGACAATCTTAGAATTAAATTATACCATACTAACACTAATACTACCGATAAGGGGGTGAAAAGGAGAATCGCTCGACCGCCTACTAATCCTCTATTTTAATTCTTGACTTCCATACCCTCCTATCACTGGTCATGTCCTCAGTAAACAGAAGTTGCGTCATGTCCTGCCTAATCACATCTCCCCAATACTTATTAGCCCTACCTATACCTCTTCTCCTGCTCAACAAGGTCAACCTTTTACACCTCCTAACTGGGGCATTTGCGCTTCTCCTCACATGTCTGAACCATATCAGCCTTGCATCCCGCATTTTATCCTCTATGAGGGTCACTCCCACTTTTTTCCGAATAACTTCATTCCTAATCTTATCTAATCTGGTATGCCCGCACATCCATCTCAAAAACCTCATTTCGGTTACTTTCAGATTCTGAACACAAGAGATCTTCACTGGCCAACACACTGCCCCATACAACATAGTCGGTCTAGCCACCACCTTATAGAGCTTATCTTTAAGTTTTAGTGGCACATTCTTATCGCACAAGACACCGGATGCGAGTCTCCATTCCATCCACCATGTTCTGATAGGATGTATGATATCCTCATCAATCTCCCCATTTTATTGTATAACTGGCCCAAGTTACTTGAAGATCTCTCTATCTTGGAGATGACTTGTGTATCAAGCTTTACATCCATGTCCGCTTCCTGGCTCACGTTTCTGAACTTGCACTCCAAGTATTCTGTCTTGGTCTTGCTCAACTTGAAACCTTTAGAATCTAGGGTCTGTCTCCACACCTCCAACGTGTTGTTAATACAGTCTCACATCTTGTCAATCAGAACTATGTCATCTGTAAATAACATACACCATGACACCTCCCCTTGAAATTGTCGCGTCAATACATTTAGCACCAAAAAACGGTCTAAGGGCGATCCTTGGCACAACCCTATCAAAATTCGAAAGCGTTTCGCCACCAATTGTTCTTACCCGGGTCTTAAATCCATAATATATGTCCTTAATTACCGTAATGTAAGATACCGACACACCTTTAACCTCCAAACATCTTCGTAGAACCTCTCTCGAGATTTTGTCGTATGCTTTCTCCATGTCAATGAACATTATAAGCAAGTCCTTCTTTATTTTCCTATACTGCTCTACCAATCTCCTTACAAGGTGAATGGCTTCCGTAGTCAAACGATCCATCATGGATCCGAGCTAATTTTTAGAAATAGACATACTCCTCCTCACCTATAGTTCTTTGCACCTAACATTGATATTGACCCAACCAATACAACATAGGAGTATGTGTTTTTACATGCATTTTCATTGCTTATTACTCGTGATTAACTGATACAAATTTTTACCTCACTTTTTATGACTTAACTATGAAATATTACTGAATTTGATGTAAGATAGTAAGTATTCAATAGCTATGGCATAGCCGCGTAAGTGTAAGGATGGTTAGTTAAATATAGTATTTTTATCAAAAAATTATAATGTTTATAGAAAATTTTATTGTGTACTTGGGTCAAAATTACCTTTTAAACATATATATTAGTCGTTTATCAAAATTAACTTCGCCACTACTGTATTGGTCGAAATTTGGATCAGACTTAGTGGCTTCGTTGGTCGTGGTCGATGTCTAAGTCGGCCAATATTTGGAGACGAAGAATCTTTCTCGAAAGAGGTCGACATTGGGTCAAACAGAAGGATGGACAATAACGGTAAGGTGGTTTTAGGTTAGGAAGAGAGCATATTTCATTAGAATATTCTCTCCCTTGTACTATTTAGGGTTTCAAAAGAATGTTCCATATATATAGGACAAGAAAAAGAGAAGAAAAGGATCTGAAACTTTCTGAAAGAACTCTTTGTAACATTGACTATTGAAGAATATACAAAACTTGTATTTTCTATTGATTCTCGAGTTGGAGGATATCTTTTCATATACAAGATCCAAGAACCTTGTATTCCACCACATTCTTCCATCATCCACACTGCTGACAAAGAGTTGATTGACTCTAATCATTGAATATTTGGGCGAGATATCCTTTATTATTATATTTATTACCATTGCATGCATTTAATCCGCATATTCATTCGTGTATTCATTATCAATCATCACTCGTATCTTTGTCTTGCATTTACTACTGCGGCACTTAGCTTTATTCCATCCATCATTAGATTCATATATCTAACTGCTATTAAGCTTAACTAGGATTAATCCTTCATTCCTTTCGTTACATCGTGTAAAAAGGGGATTAACATATTTTTGGTAAAAAAATTTAGCACCGTTTGTGGGGATTTTCTAGTTAACGACCATAGTTTCTGTTAGATCTAAAAAAGAAGCACATACATCAGTCATCTCTTTTCACTCACACGAACTAACAATGGCAGGAAAAGGAGAAGAAAGGCTAAAAGCCATTGCATATGTCACCGCCAACCTCATGAGCACCATCAACGAAGTTGGTGGTGGAGGAGAAGAAAGCATGACAACAAGTGTCACACCAGGACGGAGCGGTTCACCTCCCCCTCTCGAAAGTGTGACCGTCACTCGAGAAAGGGATGCCTCCACATCCACAACCGAGGAAGGCCCTCTGGCAATAAAGAAACTGCTAGAAGCATGGCTGACAAGCACACTGAGCAACTTCATGGACATGCCAACTCAGGGAACAACTCAAAACGCCACACCAGCGGATGCTGTTACTATTAACGAGCAACCAACTCCCCTCCCAACAGGTAACACTAACACCACCGTTGATGCAAGCAATGACGCACTCGCTGCAATACTAAAGAAGATGGAAGAAATGGAAAATAAAAATAAAGCACTACCATACCTGATGAAAGAACACCAGGAAAGTGTCGACAAGATACCCGAGGACCCAAAACTCCTGCCCAAATGGGATGTTGGTCGGTTCTTCGAACAACCATACATCGAAGAAGCAGCCCCACACCCCATACCTAAAACCTTCAAAATGCCGCCATACTTGAAAATGTATGACGGCACGACGGACCCCGAAGATCACATAGTTCATTACGTCACTGCAGTGAAAGGCAACAACCTCTCTAAGGATCAAGTGCCGTAAGTATTGCTAAAGAAATTCGGCGAAATCCTAGCAGGAGGATCCTTGACGTGGTACTCACAGCTACCAGTGCGGTCTATAACAACGTTTGAAGAAATGGCCGACAAGTTTGTAACCACCACACTGAAGACAAAAAGGCCGAAGCCAGGGTGAGTGACATATTCGTTGTTAAACACTCGCCCGGTGAAGGACTCAGGCACCTCCTCGCCCGATTCAACAGAGTCAGGATGAGCTTGCCAAATGTGTCTGAAGGTATGGCCATGGCGGCATTCCAAAATGGACTAAACCGGAATGGGTCGAGGGCGACCAGAAAATTGTTGAGCAGACTCATGAAGTACCCTCCCACTACTTGGGAAAAAATTCACAACGCCTACTGCGCCGAGGTCCGAGCAGACGAGGGTGACCTCAACAGCCCAACTAAATGGCTAACATCAGTCCACACAGAATCGAGACGAGATTGCCGCAATGATACCCGAAGAGATCACTCAGGCCCACGATCCAACCGGCAGAGACACCAGCCTTATGTCAGAATGGCTATTCCGCCATTTCCTCGCCATATGGAAGGGCTATCTAGGACAAATACAGGGATTCAACGAAACGACAAAGGTATTCCCACACCTTTATCTACTCACAATTTTTGTGTTTCCCCTTTAGAGATAGTCTACGCACTGGAAAAACTCGGCCCAAAGGTGAAGTGGCCGCAAAAGATGAAGTCCGACCCAAACACCAGAAGGTGGAATTCCCTCTATGAGTTCTACCAGGAACGAGGCCACAAAATCGAGGACTGCATAGCTTTACGACAAGAAGTAGTGAACATGATCAACCAAGGACACTTAAAAGAACTAATGAGCGACCGCGGAAGAGCCAACTTTGGCAGAGGACGAGAACAACATCAAGGCCCTCCAAAGACACCCTCCCCCGCCCGCACCATTCGGATGATCATCGGCGGGGGCGATGAAGCCACGATCAACCATGTAAAATTCACCACCACGCACAAACTGAAGCGGTCAATCACACACGAACGATATGACGACCTCGAAGACAGTATCATCTTCGATAATTCGGATACCCACGATTTGAATTTCCCTCACCTTGATGATCTTGTTATTACTTTACGAATTTTAGATACTGATGTGAGAAGAATAATGGTCGATGATGGGAGTGGCGCGTGTATTATCCACCCCCGAGTTCTCGCCCAAATGAGACTCGAGGATAAGATAGTACCACACTGCATAACACTGACGGGGTTTAAAAATGCAGTTGAGCGAATTTCAGGAGAAATAAATCTACCCGTTCTGGCCGTGGGCGTCACCTTGGAGACAACGTTCCATATCATGAACCAGGATACAACCTATAACGCCATCATAGGGCAGCCTTGGATACATGGCATGAAAGCCATTCCATCCAGCCTGTATCAAGTAATCAAGTTCCCTACCCCGTAGGGAATATTCAACATCCGGGGCGAACATCACACATCCCAAGAATGCTATCACATCGCCCAAGACTTTACATACACTCAACAGTTGAAGGGAGCGAGCTCAGAAGCATAGAAATTACCAAAGTCGGGGACCAAACCCGACGAACAAAACGACGTCATCAAGGAACTCGACATCGTGGAGGCCACAGGGTCAACGGTAGAAGACCTCGACCCCATCCAAATATATAGAAACGACACTAGTAAAAAAGCCTACATCGGCCACAAACTCTCCGAACCAGATAAATTTCATAAATTTCTAACTGACAATGCATAACTATTCGCTTTTTCTCATGCAGACATGTCAGGTATCTCGAAGGATATCTCCACACAAAAATTAAATGTAGATCCACTCTACCCACCAGTACGACAAATGAGAAGAAAATTCAACGCCGCAATCAAAGAAGCAGTCAGCGAGGAGGTAGAAAAACTACTCGCCAACGGCTCCATCAGAGAATCCAAGTACCCCCAATGGGTCGCCAATGTGGTCATGGTAAAGAAGAAAAATGGGAAGTGGCGCATGTGCGTAGACTTCACAGACCTAAACAAAGCATGCCCAAAAGACTCCTTCCCGCTGGTGCACATCGACCAACTCATCGATGCAACGACAGGACACAAACTGCTAAGCTTCCTGGACGCCTATTCAGGATATAACCAGATCTTCATGGAGGAGGAAGACCAGGAAAATACCACCTTCATAACTCACCAAGGGAATTATTGTTATCGAGTCATGCCATTTGGATTGAAGAATGCAGGAGCAACTTATCAAAGGCTGGTCACCAAGATGTTCAAAGAACAACTCGGCAAAATAATGGAAGTATACATAGACGATATGTTAGTGAAATCCAAAAGGAAAGAAGATCATACCGATCATTTGAAAGAAGGCTTTGATATACTGAGGCAACACAGCATGAAGATAAATCCCGAGAAGTGCGACTTCGACATTACCTCGGGCAAGTTCCTCGGTTTCCTGGTGTCCCAAAGAGGCATAGAAGTCAACCTCGCAGATCAAAGCTATCGAAGGAATACTTGAACTACTGACCAGCAAGAAACATGTGAAAAAACTTACCGGTCATATAGCCGCCCTGTCGAGATTCATCTCATGATCCTCCGATAGATGCCAAAAAATTTTCAACGTCCTCAAAAAAGACAACGGACTCCAGTGGAACTCGGAATGTTTTGAGGCTTTAAGAGAACTAAAGGCGTATCTGTCCTCGCCTCCACTGCTCGCCAAAGCTGAATCCGGTGAACGCCTCCTAGTATATTTGGATGTGTTAGAAGTAGCGGTAAGTGCAGTACTGGTCCATGAAAACAAAGGTACGAAATCTCCAGTTTATTGAATTACTAAAACCTTAGTTGATGCCGAAACAAGGCATCCCCACCTCGAAAAGTTGGCTCTGGCACTGGTCGTAGCTTCACGAAAGCTTAGACCATACTTTCAGTTCCATCCCATATCGATGGTCACGACCTTCCCCCTTAGACGTATTTTAAACTATCAGGAAGATTGGCCAAATGGGCCATCGAACTAAGCGAGCACGATATCACGTATTAGCCGCGAATGGCGATAAATTAGCAAGTACTAGCCGACTTCGTCGCCAACTTTAGCGCCAAGATAATGCCTAAAGTCGAGCAGGAAGCCTCTCGTACTGCTCCCTACCTACCCACCTATGGATCTTATACACCCCGACGCTTCTAATGCGTCAGGTTCAGGACTGGGACTCGTACTTGAGTTCCCAATAGTCGAGGTCATCCGCCAATCTATACGATTCCCCGATATGACTAACAATGAGCTCGAGTACGAGGCTGTGATTTCAGGACTAAAACTAGCCCTCAAATATGGAGCACGACGGGTCGTCCTTCGGTGCGACTCACAACTCATCGTCAACCAAGTCACAGGGACTTACCAGATCAAGGAGCAAAGGCTACAAAATTACCAAACGGAAATCCACAAACTACTGCCGGAATTCGACGAATGTCAACTTTATTAAATACCTCGAGCTCAAAACGCCTAGGCAGACGGCCTCGCCAAATTAGCAGCAACAACAAAAAGCATAGACGGAAAGGGGAGCGTCATCACAGTACTCCACTCATCGCTAGATCAACTCGAGGTACACTCTGTAAACTTAACCTAGGACTGGCGCAACTGTATTATAACCTACTTGCAGGAGGTAACACTCCCACCAGACAAAAAAGAAGCCAGAAAGCTTTGAATGTAAGCAGCTAGGTATAACATCAACGACAATGACTTGTACAAAAAGACGTTCGGCGGTACCCTGGAAAAATGCCTGGGGCCAAACCAAACTAGATGAATACTCAAAGAAGTACACGAAGGCCATTGCGATGCCCATACCGGCAACCGAGTACTCATCAGATGCCTCATACGGGCTGTCTATTATTAGCCCACCATGAAAAAAGAAGCTGCCGACTTCGTCAAAAAATGCGAACAATGTAAGAAGTACGCCCCCATGATACACCAAGCGGGAGAGCAACTCCATTCAGTCACGTCACCCTGTCCATTCATCAAATAGCAATGGACATCGTAGGACCACTCCCAGCAGGTCGAGGTAATGTACGTTTCCTTTTAGTTTTGACTGACTACTTTTCCAAATGGGTAGAAGTAGGTGCTTTCACCCAAATACGCGAACATGAGGTCATCACATTCAACGGAGGAACATCATATGCCTGCTTCGGCATCCCAAAGGAAATCAACTGTGATAACGGGCCACAATTCACCGGGAAAAAGACGCTGAATCCTTTGAGAAGTGGCACATCAAGCGAATACTCTCCACGTCATATCATCCCGCCAGAAATGGTCGGGCAGGAATCCTCCAACAAAACTATATTAAACATCATGAAAAAGAAACTCGAAGACGCCAAAGGATTGTGGCCAGAACTGCTACCAGAAGTGCTATGGGCATACCGCACTATGCCAAAGACAAACACAGGAGAAACTCCATACTCATTGGTCTACAGCACCGACGTAGTCATACCGATCGAGGTTAGGGAACCAAGCCTGAGATACTCCAATGAAAGCGGACCAAGAAACGACGAGAACATGAAGCAAGACCTCGACGAGGTAGATGAACGAAGATATATGACATACATAAGAATGATCACCCAAAAACAGCAAGCAGAACGGTACTACAACAAAAAGGCCAAAGTTAGACCACTCAAAGTTGAGGACAATGTGCTCAAGGCTAAAACACAAGAAAGAAAAGACCCAAAATAGCGCAATCTAGGAACCAACTGGGACGGACCGTACTAAATCACCGCAGTATTTAACAAAGGGTCATTTCAACTAGAGACAATGGAAGGAAAGTTATTTCCAAACAATTGGAACATCGCTCATCTAAAATACTTCAACTTCTGAAAATAGACGCCCTTTAAGTCGTACTCTTTTTCCCTCACTCGGGTTTTATCCCCAAGTGGGTTTTACCAAGGAGTTTTTAATGAGGTGATGAAGGGGGCGCCTCGAAGTTCAAGTTTGTTATTCATCGCTTCGCCTGTCGACTACTCCAACCAGACCTATGAAAGGACTAGGTAGACGGAGAGCTTCTCAAATGTATATATTGACCAAAGTATGTAATATTCTCCAATGAAATGAATAAACAAAGCAACATGCAGCATTCTTCGCACAAGTCCAAATCACTCCACACCCTACATTCTACACTTAACTAACATTCGACCTCGCTCGAATTATTTACATTCGACATCTCTCGAATTACTAACATTCGACCTCGCTCGAATCATTTACATTCAACCTCTCTTGAATTATATACATTCAACCTCTCTCGAATCATTTACATTCGACCTCGCTCGAATCATTTACATTCGACCTCGCTCGAACTATTTACATTCGACCTCGCTCAAATTATATACATTCGACCTCGCTCAGATTATTTACATTCGACCTCGCTAGGATTACCAGTAGTCGACCTCGCTCGAATCACTTACAATCGACTTTGCTCGAATTATTTACATTCGACATCGCTCGAATTATTTACACTCGACCCTAAACGAACTATCCTACGCCTTGCCAAAGATTGACCCCAAGTCAGTCTATGATCAGCCTCCTAAGAACAACATCACAACGAAACAAGACAAGTAACAAAAAAGAAAAACATACAACAAAAGGTAACCATTCCATTATAAAGTGATTGGGTCACATGAATCGTTTTTTTTTATGATGGGCTTGAGTGTGCTCTCACAAAAACAACAAAATAACCTAAAATCAAGTGCAAGGCCTCATGTCGCGTCATCCCCTTCAGCATATTCGTCGTCACGCCAAAGATCGTAGGCAAGGCCATCCACGGCGTCATCATCGTCGTCCCCACCAGGCGAATCAGGTGCAGAGCCACAAGCTTCATGGGTTGCCCGCGCCTTAACATAAACATCGGCGAGCTCCTCCTTAGAACCTTCCTGGCAACCCTCAAAGACTTATACACATCTAGCTGATCCTCGGGATGAACCCACATCTCATATAACTCCCGTGACACACTCACATCGGCAGAAACTTGAGAAGTGGACGGTCGGGCCAGCTGTTCCTCCTCAGCCCTCAAGAGCACGATCTGCTCGTTTAACCCTGCCAGCTTGATCACGCCCAACTATGACTTATAAAAAGGACTAAGCAGTCGTTGTCAATATATTCCGGGTATTAAGCCCAGAGTTGGATCCCACAGGGAATTAACCTACCAATTACAGTTATCAGATTCACTCAATTCCACGTATTCAACTTTCAAGATATTTTGAATATCAATTGGTTGTTTTTCTACTAATTATTACGTAATGAAACTATATTAACTAAGAGCTAACTAAGAATGGGTTGTAAACAATAATGAGAAGGATCTAAGGTTATGATTTCCCCTATTGATGGAATCCCTTCCTGCTATGTTTCATATAAATTCGCTTAATCGTCTCTATCAATCATGAGCACTCTTACTATCGTAAATCTCTCTCGAGTAATTACGACAACTTACTAGACATACTCTTCCGACTTACGCTAGTTGGATTTTATTACAGCTCACTTAGATCACACCCAAGGTTTCGTTATCCCTAATACCACCTTTAAACCCTTGGTTATTAATTCCTCACATACGTCGGGAGTGATGTTGTTCAACAACTACCTAAATATGCACTGTCTCCTGAGTAATACATACTAAATAGGCACAGTTAATTGAGTATCCTTTCAATTAACTACAACAAGAACGTAGTTGAACAAATATAGATTAAACTTGGTAAATCTATATTAACATAGCAAGAATTTCATCCTTCAATAGGTTCCATCAAAACCTTAGACTAAATATTTAGCTACTCATGATAAAACAAGGTAAAGCAATAAAATAATTCATGATTCCCAAAATAACGATAAAGGAAGAAGAATGAAAAACTCTAATGGTGTTTTGATCTTTCTCCCACTTGTTCTTACCTCCAATTTAGTCTAAAAACAAGCTTAACCTTGACTTGAGCGAGTTTGTTGAGTTTATATAGGGTTAGGATAAGTTTCCCACGTTTTACACTTAAGCCCCTAGGATAAGTTTCCCACGTTCTACATCGCGTAATATAGTATACTATCAACACGCCACACTTAAACCGTTGATATTCCTCGAGCAACAAAACCACACTCTATAGGAATAATCATCACTGGGTAACTTCCCTACTCCTCGCATCAAGAACAATTCACACTGGTGGACTACCTCAACGTAACATCCAAACCTCAAGAGTGGACTCACTCTCTAGCCACGCAATGTCCCTAACCGGCTCTCCTACTCTCAGTCATAGGTCCAGACTTACCTTCCTTTCACGAGTCAAGCGCCTACTCACCACAAAGAGACTTAAGTCATAGTTATTATAATTCACACACTGAGGACTTCAAACAAGTAATATTTTGCTCACCCTCAGAAAGAAATTCTCATGCCACATAAAACGCACCATAGGCTTGCCCTTAGTGTAATACTCGACTAATCGAGCTCCTTTGGTCTAGAATCAAGTAGGACTTTATTTGGTTGTAATGTAGGCTGCGGGACAGGTAGGATATATATGTGGATATAAGAATGGCTACATCTCCCTAAGCACTTTAATACATTTTTCACATTTCAGCTCATACTTTTGTCAAACAATTATTCCACCTTTTCATCATTGTGTTATACCCCTTACTTCTTTAAGCACATTTTTTCAAAAAATCACCACCATTTGATACTTATTATTAGAATTATTTTTAGTTCCGGTGGCTTCTAGTATTCATTATCACACCATGAACCTTTATCCCTATTCTCTTAGTTCCACTCAAAAGCCAACCAACCACCCCACACTTTAATTTTTCCATGTTCGTCACAATTCAAGTGCTTCTAAGAGGTGATAGGGTTCAAAATATAGTCAATTCAAAATTTGGGTCAGGCTTGTAATGTGGTTTCCAAAGAAAACAAGATTACAGGCTCAAAGGGGTTAACTATGGCATATAGAATCAGGTGGGTGGAAACATATATAAATAGGTTCAACAAAGAAACGCCTATATCACTTTCTAGACCAATTAAGGCTACCATTTGGATGCGTACACACACAGGGCAAGTTCTAGGCATTGAATGTTAGAACTGAATACACAAAGTCTCACTCACACATGGCACATGACTCGGTTTAGTTCGGATCGTCACACACTCTGCTCAAGGTACTTAAGACAAATCAAGAACACACAATTTAAGGCTTTCTTGCTAGAGTCGACTAATGAGCCTAAGTGTCACGCTAAGGCAATCTATATTCAAGGTACTACGGAGTTAAGGGATCCTATTTCTATTCTTTCCTCGCCCAAAACTTCCTAAACTAAAAGGAAAAATCTAACTACACCAGGTTCAAATGGAAACCCTTGGAAAAGAATCGTGGTTTAAAGAAAAACCAAGGGGGAGTTGATACACTACCTAACAAAAGAAAAACTTTTTGGTTTTTTTTTGTTCGACTTAAGTCCCTCAAGAGACCCGTAGAGAGGTGTCCGTCTTCGGGCCAAGTCGAAGTTAATTAAAAATAACCCAAAACAACAATTATATACAATATCACAACAACAACAATCATCCCCCACCCCACACTTAAAGTTTTGGCATGTCCCCATGTCAAAGAAATTAAAGCAAAGTAAGGTGAGGGGACTTCTCTGGTGCTCAGTCCTGATCGGAGATGGTGCAGGATCGAGGTCACACGCTCGTCCTAACGCCCGGATCCAGCCCATGATCTTTTTCTCTGACCTAGAAGTTTGAGTAGCCAAAGTGTCAACTCGAGCACCAAGGTCATTGACCGAATTGCGTAAGCCAGCCATATCTTGCTCCAAGACTGTCATCCGGGTACTCCGACGGGCCTGTGATGGGCCCGCCTCATCAGGAATCTGCACCGGTGGGGCAGCAACATGCATAGCTCCCTCATATTCATCCTCGGCATCATCATCATCATCTGCCACAACCTGCTCTTTCCCAACTGGGATTTTGCTAGCCCTGAATGGGGCTTTTAATGGCAATTTCCCATCTACTGTGGGATTTCAGGAACTCGTGAAACACGACACATCCTAGTGATCGGGGAAGGGAAGTAGAACCCTTTTCTTGTCTCTGTGGAGCGAATGAACATTTCATCTTGAATGAGTCGGGCCACGTCAAAATCTTGGTGGTTTACAAAACACCAAATCGTCGCTGCTCTTGGAGCATTAACATCTATAGTATTGCTGGATGGCAGCAAACGACTGTTGATAATCGTGATCCAACATTTAGCTTCCCAAGTGAGAGATTGGGAGTTCAAGGTCATTCTCGGCTTTATCTATATTGGTTCCCGGCCATCCACACAAATTGTTTGGACAATTAGGTTCCACATGACAGGCGGCCTCTGATAATCTTGGTAATAGTCAGTCTCTCCAGTGAAGACCGATAACCTGTACAATCGGCAGATGGCCTCAATAGACGCATTCATCGGGGTGTTCCGTACCGTGTCAACCCTATCAACATGGTGCGGGAAATTAGCATAGAATTACCTGACCAACATTACATTTCCCTCTTCCGGCTCAGCAAAGAAGATGTCCAGCTGATGTCTCCTCAATTCTTCGTAGATACTTGGGCATTCAACTTTCAAAGCATGCCTGTCAATGTGTACTTCAGGCACTGGCTTCTTGGATGTCTTTACATTAAACCTATCTTGAGCCGCTTTGGAGACAAATCGGGTGTTATCAAACTGGCTCGAACTGGCCGGAGCTCAAGCTATGGATGAACCTCCTGGCCCACTGGCGGAGGAACTCGTGGTACGTCTCTTCCTTGATTGATGCATTTTACCTGACAAAACAAGGGCTACTATTAGTGAGGGTTTATTTTGTGTGAGCTCCGGGTGGTTACTCAGACTTCACCACCACCATGTTCACATTCACAATTACAGCTCAATGAGGCAATTTCACAAGCACCTAGTGTGCATGGAACTATGATTTCATACAATTAGCCCATGGAAGTACAAACCCTCCCCCAAATCAACTACAATCAATACACATACTCCACTCCACCACAATCAACTTCAACACAACAAAATCATGCTATTTTCTACCATATTCTACACATTACCAACTAAAAAGAAGAAAAGAAACCAAAATTTTGTACTCTAGATACTACAACAAATCTATAATTACAATCGCAAAAGAGAAGGAAAGAAAAAAAGAGAAATAAAGGACATACCTAAGACTTATAGAGTGGAGAGAGGTGAAAAGGGAAGAAATTTGGAGTGGAAGGGAGAATTGGGAGGAGGACGTGGGTGTGTGTGAGAGAGGAAGAGGTTTGTGAGAGAGAGGAAGAAGAAGAAGAGGCGTGCGGAGGGGGGGAGGGGTTTTGAGAGTTATAATGAGAAGGGGATTATTGGAAGTGGGTGGAGGGGGGGGGGTTAGTTTTAGTTTTAATGTGTTTGGAAGAGAAAAAGAAAAAAAGAAAAAAAATTTTGTATAACTTACCTGTGCGTCGGCAGAACAGGAGCGTTCCACCGCGCCCGGTCCGCGCTCGGACCGCGGTCGCGGTGGAAGAAAATAGAACACACTTGGTTTACCGCACCCAGACCGCATCCCGACCGCGGTCGCAGTGCTGGGGGTAGAGCGTGGGTGTTTCACCATGGTCCAACCGCGGTCGCGGTGACAGACCTCCGATTTTTTTTTTGTTTTTATCACGTTTTTACCTTTTCGGAGGTTGTTCTTGCCCCCGACTTCTCCCAATATGCACCAATATTGCCCTGTACACTAATAGATGGGTTAGTATCATATACATCAAGTACAACAACAAAGCAAAAGGGAAAAACAAAAGAAAATATGGGTTTCCTCCCAAGAAGCGCTTCATTTAGCGTCGCGACACGACGAGATGAACGTATTTAAGGCTCGCTCGACCTCTGGGGCTCAGTCAAATGGGTCATTGACACTTCCTTTACTTCATCCATGCCCATATATGGTTTCAATCTGTGCCCATTGATTCTAAACGTGCAAGAGTCTATCTCTGAGGCAATCTCTATAGCCCTTGAAGGGAGCACTTAAATCACACGAAATGGTCCAGACCATCGTGACTTGAGTTTACCCGGAAATAGCCTTAATCTTGAATTGTAAAGAAACACCATATCTTCGGGTTTGAAATTTCTCTCAATAATTTTCTTATCATGCAACCTCTTCATTCTTTCTTTGTATAACTTGGTGCTCTCAAAAGCAAGACATCGGAACTCATCCAGCTCATGCAATTCCGTGACTCTATTCGTCCCCAAAACTTCCATGTCTAGATTTAATTGTCTCAGCGCCCACCAAACTCTATGCTCTAGCTTTACTGGCAGGTGATAGGCCTTTCCAAACACCAACTTGTATGGTGACATGCCAATTGGTGTTTTGAAAGCAGTTCTACAGGCCCAGAGTGCGTTATCTAACTTTTTCGCCCAATCTTTTCTTGTGGCATTCACAGTTTTGGTCAAAACACTCTTTATCTCTCTATTCGACACTTCGACCTACCCACTGGTCTGAGGATGCTATGGAGTTGCCACCTTGTGGCATAAATCGTACTTCGCCAGCAATTTCTCAAAGGCTCGATTGCATAAATGAGTGCCTCCGTCACTGATTATGGCTCTCGGGGTCCCGAAACGGGTG
The DNA here is from genome assembly GCA_005239505.1 of Nicotiana paniculata. Taxonomy (NCBI): domain Eukaryota; kingdom Viridiplantae; phylum Streptophyta; class Magnoliopsida; order Solanales; family Solanaceae; genus Nicotiana; species Nicotiana paniculata. Next base: position 18,368 of record ML359614.1, read on the forward strand.
AATATATTCTTCTTCAAATACCCAATCACCACCCTTGAATCATTGGTGGGAGTGTTGTAGCTTCCACCCATTTGGACATATAATCTACAGCAACAAGTACATACTTATTGCCATAGGAACTGACGACGGGACCCATGAAGTCTATTCCCCAAACATCGAACACTTCAACCTCCTGAATTGGGTTCATGGGAATCTCATGGCGACGGGAAATGTTCCCGGTTCGCTGGCATTCATCACAGCCCTTGACCCATAGATGTGCATCCTTAAACACAGTTGGCCAGTAGAAATCGACTTCTAGAACTTTCGCGCCCGTCCTGACTCCTCCAAAATGTCCACCATATGCCGATGCGTAACATGCCTGCAAAATAGAAGTTTGATCTATCTTGGGGACACACCTCCAGATCATTGTCAACACTAATCCGAAACAGATAAGGTTCATCCCAGTAACACATGTGGCAATCACGGTAAAACTTTTTCTTTTGCACAGAGGAAAGGTCATAGGGAACTATATCTCTTTCTAGGTAGTTTTCAATGTCTGCATACCATGGCACTTCCTCAAGGCTTGTGGCGAGTAGCTGCTCGTCTGGAAAGGTTTCCAGAATATCCTCTACCTCAACTGATTTTTCATATCCTTCTAGTCGCGATAAGTGATCAGTGACTTGATTTTCCGTGCCCTTACGGTCACGAATTTCCAAGTCGAACTCTTGCAGCAGCAGTACCCAACGAATCAAGCGCGGTTTTGACTCTTTCTTTTTGATTATCTACCTGAGAGCAGCATGATCAGTATATACAATTACCTTTGAGCCAATCAGGTACGATCTGAACTTGTCAAACGCGAACAATACTACCAGTATCTCATTTTCAGTTACAGTGTAGTTCAGCTGGGATCCACTCAACGTTCTACTTACGTAGTAAATTGGGTGCATTATTTTATCTTTCTGCTGTTCTAATACTGCTCCGACTGCATAGTACTTGCGTCACACATTAGCTCAAATGGTTTCTCCCAGTCGGGGGCAACAATGATGGGTATTGTGACTAGCCTATTCTTCAATTCCTCGAATGCTACCCTGCAATCATCAGAAAACACAAAGGGGTGATCCTTTTCTAGCAATTTACAAAGAGGGTTAGCAATTTTTGAGAAGTCTTTTATGAATCTCCGGTAGAAACCGGCATGCCTGAGGAAGCTCCTGATTGCTTTGACTAATGTGGGAGGTGGAAGCTTTGCTATCACATCAACTTTCGCACGATCCACCCCAATGCCCTTGCTTGATACTAGGTGTCCCAAGACTATACCTTATTGTACCATGAAATGGCACTTTTCCCAATTAAGTACCAAGTTAGTCTCAATGCACCTTTTCAACACTCTGGTCAGATTTTTAGGGCACTCATCGAATGAGTTTCCCACCACTGAGATATCATTCATGAACACCTCCATTATGGATTCTACCATGTCTGTTAATATGGCCATCATGCACCTTTGGAATGTGGCGGGTGCGTTGCATAGGCCAAAGGGCATCCTCCGAAAAGTAAAGATACCATAAGGGCATGTGAATGAGGTCTTCTCTCTGTCCTCTGGTGCAATGGAGATCTGATTGTACCCTGAGTACCCATCTACAAAATAGAAGTGGGACCTCCCTGCCAGTCTGTCAAGCATCTGATCAATGAAGGGAAGTGATAAATGGTCTTTCTGGGTGGATAAGTTGAGCTTCCTGTAATCCATACAAATTCTCCAGCATGTGACGGCTCGTGTAGAGATCAGTTCATTTTTATCATTTTTCACCACCGTCATTCCACCCTTCTTAGGAACACATTTCACTGGGCTAACTCAGTTGCTGTCAGAGATGGGGAAGATGATTCCCGCATCTAACCACTTAATGACTTCTTTCTTCACCACTTCTTTCATATTGGGGTTCAGCCTTCTTTGGTGTTCTCTGGAAGGTTTGTGCCCATCTTCCAGCCGAATTTTATGCATAAAAAATGCCGGGTTGATCCCCTTAATATCTATCATGGTCCACCCAATAGCAGTCTTGCACTCTGTCAGTGCCTGTAAAAGCTATTTTGACTGCACATCTAACAAACTAGATGATATAATAACATGTAATGTGGAGTTAGGTCCTAAGAATGCATACCTGAGATGGGCGGGCAGTGGCTTCAATTCCAGCTTTGGTGGTTCTTTTATGGATGGCCTGGCTGGAGAAGTTTCCCTTTTCTCTAAGTGTAGGGGCTCAAATTCGAGTGATCTCTTCCAAAAACCTTTTCCCTCAAGAGCAAGCACCCATTCCGCCAATTCTTCACTATTCACCTCATCTAAATTCATAAGACATGCAGTTAGAAGGTCCTCAATGTTCAAGGTGTTATCATCCTCTTCCAGGATTACATCCACGACATCAATTAAAGAACAATTGGCGAATTCACTTGGTCGCCTCATAGATTTCTGCATGTTGAACGTTATTTTTTCGTCATTTAACCTTATCTTGAGCTCTCCTATTTCGCAGTCAATAAAATCTCGCCCCGTGGCCAAGAATGGACTTCCCAAAATTATGAGAATTTCTTCATCCACCCTACAATCCAGAATTACAAAAATCTGCAGGGAATACAAATTTCCCTACATGAGCCAACACGTCATCAAGAATACCTGAGGGCCTCTTTACAGTTCTATCAGCCAGCTGCAACAACATAGACGTGGGTCTAGCTCTTCCAATACCAAGCCTTTTATAGATAGCTAGGGGTATAAGATTTATGCTTGCCCCTAAATTACATAGTGCCTTGGCAAAAGCAAAGTTACCTATGGTGCAGGTAATTGTGAAACTCCCTTGGTCTGACAATTTTTCAGCAATGGGTCTTGTTATAACAACACTGAATGTTTGAGTTAGAGTCACTGTGGCCAAGTCTTGGAAGTCGAACTTGTGGGACATCACGTTCTTCATCATTTTTGCATAACCAAGAATTTCTTTTAAAGCATCAATCAATGGAATATTTACCTGAATTTGTTTCAACATGTCCAAGAACTTCTTATATTGCTCATATTTTTTATATTTGGCTAGCCTCTGTGGGAATGGTGCTGGAGGTCGCTTCTTCCCTGTGATTTGGGCTTTTTCTTTTTCAGGCGCTGCTTCTAATACCGGTTCCTGTGCTATCTCAGCTTCTTTCTCAGCCTCACTCTGTTTGTTGGCATCTTCCTGTGCATGTTGCACTGCTACCTTAGTCAATCCTGTTGGGTCACCTAACTCGATGGGAACTGGCATAAGTGTCTCAACAGGTCTGCTTTCTCGAGCCCTCTCTTGCTCCAAGTCCAGGTCTCTACCATTATGTAGACTTACTACCATCAGCTGCTTCGGGCCATGATCTTTTGGATTTACCTGAGTGTCTGCAGGTAACGTCCTATGAGGACGATTATCCAGTGACATCAAAATCTTCCCCATTTGGACCTCAATATTTTTGATAGATGAATCATGTGAATCTACTCTTTCATTTATTTTTGCATTAGACCCAATCATCTGCTGCATCATTACCTCAAGCCTCGCGAACCCGTCTTCCTATCTCCCATATATTGATGTTGAGGTGGATGATACCCCGGCTGCTGATTCTGGTTGTTATAGCCCTATGGCCTTTTGTAAGGCGCCATACTACCCTGTGGTCGCATGGCCCCCATGTTACCGTGATTATGCTGCTGCGAGGTTGGCCTGTATTGCCGATTCTGGTGCCCCCAATTATGACCACCTGGTCTCTGACCCCCATAGTTGGACACATAATTCATGTCCTCAGGATAGTATTGGTGATCCCCCTCAGCGCTCCACTGGCTACCAAATGGCTGACTGATGCAAGATGTACAGAAGCCCCCATTGGTTGTATCAACTATGTGCACTTGCTGTTTCTGACCTGACTCTTCCACCTTTTTGGTGAGGATGATCATTTGTGTCATTAATGTGGCCATATTTACAGCAAGAGAGTTAGATGGATCTAATTCCACTGAGTGGACCACATGAGTGATGGTCGCGTTTCTGTTTGTCCATCCTGAGTTCTGGGACATCTTGTCGAGCAAGATCTTGCTCTCTTTGAACGTTTTACTCAGGAATGCTCCACCAGTTGAGCATCAACATTAGCTTTCACACTATCTGCCAAACCCATGTAAAATCTCTGCCCCAACATCTTCTCAGGAATACCATGGTGTGGACATATAACCAACAGCCTTTTAAATCTTTCCCACATCTCTTGCAATGTTTCTGTTGGTTTCTGTATGAAGCTCAAGATCTCATCAATTTGTTGAGCAGTCTTGTGGGGTGGATGAAATTTGTTGACAAATTTCTTGACCAACTCCTCCTAAGTAGTGATGGAATTGATGGGGAGTGAATTTAGCCAAGTTTAGGCTGCTTCTGTCACAGAGAATGGAAACAACAACATCTTTATTTCTTCCGGAGTCATGTTGTGCTGTCTTTGTGTTTGGCATATTGACAGGAAATTCTTCAAGTGTTGTTGGGGATCTTCAATGTATGACCCCGAGAATAGTCCCTTGTTTTGCTACATATGCAACATATTGTTTGTGATTGGAATGAATCTGCCTATATCTGCGGGACTACTATCGTTGTGGCCAAATTGTCTGACGTGGGTTGTGCCCAGTCATATAAAGTAGCCTCTGGAACAAGAGGCTCCACTACATGCGCATTTGGTTCCTCCACGCCATCCCCAATATTTATGCTGTTCACCAGATCTGCATGTCTGGTTCAAGTTGTTCAGTTGAGTTTTGTTGTTTGCTTTTCCGGTTGGCCCAATTCAAGGCCTTGCAAACTTTCTTGGGATCTGATAATGCTTCAAACACTTCACCAATTCTCGAGGAGTTTCTAGGCATGCACCTGTAACAACCATGCTTGCAAACGTTAAGATTTCAATGTATTGATTGAAAGTGAAGAAAATTGACTACACAAAGAATTTTTGTACTTCTTTCAACTGTAATTGATAACACCGTTAAATCCCCGGCAACGACGCCAAAATTTCATCACGCCCAACTATGCTTTATAAAAAGGACTAAGCGGTCGTTGTCAATATATTCTGGGTATTAAGCCCAGAGTTGGATCCCACAGGGAATTAACCTACCAATTACAGTTATCAGACTCACTCAATTCCACTTAATCAAATTTCAAGATATTTTGAAAAACAATTGGTTGTTTTTCTACTAACTATTACTTAATGAAACTATATTAACTAAGAGCTAACTAAGAATGGGTTGTAAACAATAATGAGAAGGATCTAAGGTTATGATTTCCCCTATTGATGGAATCCCTTCCTGATATGTTTCATATAAATTCGCCTAATTGTTTCTATCGATCATGAGCACTCTTACTACCGTAAATCTCTCCCGAGTAATTACGACAATTTACTAGACATACTCTCCCAAGTTACGCTAGCTGGATTTTATTACAGCTCACTTAGATCGCACCCAAGGTTTCGTTATCCCTAATACCACCTTTACACCCTTGGTTATTGATTCCTCACATACGTCGGGAGTGATGTTGTTTAACAACTACCTAAATATGCACTCTCTCCCGAGTAATACATACTAAATAGGCACAACTAATTGAGGATCCTTTCAATTAACTACAACAAGAACGTAGTTGAACAAATAGAGATTAAACTTGGTAAATCTATATTAACATAGCAAGAATTTAACCTTAGACTAAATATTTAGCTACTCATGATAAAACAAGATAAAGCAATAAAATAAATAATGATTCCCAAAATAATGATAAAGAAAGAAGAATGAAAAACTCTAATGGTGTCTTGATCTTTCTCCCACTTGTTCTTGCCTCCAATTGAGTCTAAAAACAAGCTTAACCTTGGCTTGAGTGAGTTTGTTGAGTTTATATAGGATTAGCATAAGTTTCTCACGTTTTACACTTAAGCCCCTATACTTTCCTGGCCGTCTCCAGATCGCCCACGTCCGCGAGCCAACCGCGGTGGTTTATATGCATTCTGTTTTGCTCCTTTGTCCACCGCATTCCAGCCGCGGTCCGACTGCGGTCGCGGTGGACTATTGCCTAGTCTTTCTTCGCCTTTTCTTGCTCGTTTTCACCCAGGCTCTTCTCGATTGGCCTTGTATCTACATATTTGACTCCAAAACACTTCATATTATCTTCCTAATCCGGAGTAGCTCATGCAAAGCATAAAAACCTTAATTAGAGCATTTTGTTATCATTTAGCACTTAAAACTTCAATAAAGTATGGTTAAATTAGAGCGTAAATAGCATCTACATCGCGTAATATAGTCTACTATCACAACTCCGCCTATAAACTCCCAACTTCCTCCAACCTCGCCACCTTAAGCGCCAAAGTCTCTACTTCACTAGCCCGCTCAGACCTGCAGACGTGTAAGGTGCCCGCTAGAGCTTCCGCCTCCGCTATCGAGGTTGTCCTAATCCTCTCTGACAGTTCCAACTCCCCGAATTTGGCACTCAACTCGGCCCTCAGATTGGCAGTCCTCGCCTTGCTCCGCTCGAACTCAACCTTCAAAGACGCCACCCGCACCTGGAGATCTGAGTTTTCAGCCATTATCCCCTTGCCCAATTCAAGCTCGTCCTTCCTAGAATTCAACGCTTCCTCCAACTCACTACACCGGCTAATAGCCTTCAAAATCTTCTCGTCCTTCTCTTTCAGCTCTTCATCCTTCCTCCCAATTTCATCACACAGCTCCTGGAATTGGCCGTCTTCACCAACGCTCCTGAACACCTTTCGGTACTTAGAGAGGTACTCCCTGGACTTGGACTCCATCCTCATATAGTGAGAAACCCTCTCCTCCTCCCGCCGGTCACACTCATTGTCGAGGATGAGAGTCTAGCAAGCAAAAAGAAACAAGATTAGCCAGGGTAAAAGCGATACTAGCAGAACATGCAAAAGCTTAGAAGAAAATACTCACATGTAGGGCCATTCCCGATATGCCAAGGGAGAGGTCGGCATCTTTCCATGTCTGCAGTGTTTTGTTTTCTGCCTCAGCGCACAAAGGGGCAAACGACGGCGCCACACGCTCGGTGTCGACCAAAAGGTTAAAGTCTACAGGAATGACTATGTGGCGATTGGGACCCTCCGTCCTTATCTCCACACGAGTCGCCCTCTCCATAAAGGCCCGTATCTCCTAGGGTTCAATGTCGGAGCCAGAATCGATGTCCCCTACGCGGGCATTACCGTCTTTTCTCACCGTCGACGAAGAGCTACCCTCCACAGCCTGCACAAACTCTTCGCCAGTTCCTATCTCCTCGACCCTGGAAGGTCTCGCCTCAAAAACAGATTATGACATAGCAGCTGCCTCTACGGCCGAAAACGACCTTCCTCGTTTCCACCCTCCGCCTCTTCCTCGACGACGGTTCTTCGCCATAAGATGGCTCGTCAGTGAGGAGGAAAATCTGTTGAGGGAGGGCCTCGTCGGGGGTAACGACGTCCGAAGAGGCGGGCTCCCTGACTGCAGAGTCTGAGTGTGACCTTGCACAAACTCGACTAAAGCGAACTCCATCGCAGCCGAGGCCACCTTCTGGCGAAAAGCAAGAGCACGTATCTTCACCTTCTTAGAAACCCGACGACCTGGCACCAACGAGAAGTTAAGTCGGAAAATAGTAAGGAACGAAATCGAACAAAAGAATAAGATTACTTACGAGACGGGATCTTAGGTTCGTAGCGCTTGTGAAAAGAAGCCCAATCACGAATCCCCACAACATGGGGCAACACACGAGCCACCCTACCCTCCATGTCCAAGACGAGGGAATGAGAACGCTTCACAGCTGAAAATAAGGCGGTGAATGTATCAGAGGCCGAAAAGAAAAGAAAATAACAAAGAATAAATGGCAGAGGGTACGAGAAGGTACTTATGACTATAATTCCACATCTCAGGAAACCCAGCTGGGTCTGATACCAAATGCTCAGTTCTGCCGAAGAAGTACTTGCGCCAGAACAGTCGACTCGCCTTGTCATCCATTCCGGCCACTAATCCCTTCGTCCCGCGACTCCGCAAATGTATCAGAGTACCTCTGAAGAAGGTAGGCGAGAACAGGTGCAACAAGTGGCGAAGTTCGACCTCGCAATCGGCCAGTTCCGCGTACTTAGCCAGCATCAGGAAGACCTTAAAAAGGTAAGCAGAAAGCTGCGCCGGGCAAACTTCATAGAAGCGGTAAAATTCTTCAGCTAACCGAGGAAAGGGAGAGTGTAGCCAATCGTGAATGGGTAGGCCTAGAAGGCGCAGAACTCGGGCCGGTGAACCTGAACGGTATTACCCTCTGCAGGGACGATCTCGACGTGAGGAGGGATGTTGTATTTAGTCCTCTTTTCAGCCAATTCGGCCTCCCCTGATTCAGAAAGCTCGGGCTCAGGAGCAGGAGCGGGCCCTTTAGAAAAATCGTTCCTAATCGTAAGGTTTTTAGGTACCACCTCCTCAATAGTGGGAAAATTATCATCTCCTTCGATCAAAACCTCCTTGTCAGTAGGGAGAATGGCCACTAACAAAGGGGTAGCATCAGAAACATCATCGTGACTAAGAGGAGGTGACATCAATATAATATATGAGCAACCAGATGAGAAAATGGGGTTAGCGATTGAGAGAGGAACTAGAAATTGGAAGTAAAAAGATAACAAAGAACGAAGAAGAAACGCACAACTAGAATGGATGTCTAAGAAGAGAAAAACGGTAAAAATTTGAAATGAGAAACCCCTTCCCTATTTATAGGGCTGAGTGGCATCAAAATCGAGGCCAAAAGTCGTCAATGGCACCAGAATCGAAGCACCAACAGTGCAGATCCTGCATCGGGAAGATGCATAATGATGACGCGCGTGACAGTGACCGCGTCTGACGTCATTTGCGCCAATCGCAGCTCTGCTAGAAATTAATAACATGGTTTTGATCAATCCAACCGTCTCGACCAAATTTCTTTCATAACGGGCACGGCGTAATCCGCTTATCAAGGATGAGGAAGCCACAACCTTAATAAGCGGAGGGACTAACTGTATTGGTCAAAATTTGGATCAGACTTAGTGGCTTCGTTGGTCGTGGTCGAAGTCTAAGTCGGCCAATATTTGGAGATGAAGAATCTTTCTCGAAAGAGGTCGACGTTGGGTCGAACAGAAGGATGGACAATAACAGTAGAGTGATTTTAGGTTAGGAAGAGAGAATATTCTCCCTTGTAATTTTTAGGGTTTCAAAAGAATGTTCCCTATATATATGACAAGAAAAAGAGAAAAAAAAGATCTGAAACTTTCTGAAAGAACTCTTTGTAACATTGATTATTGAAGAATATACAAAACTTGTTTTTTCTATTGATTCTCGAGTTGGAGGATATCTTTTCATATACAAGATCGAAGAACCTTGTGTTCCACCCACATTATTCCATCATCCACACTGCTGACAAAGAGTTGATTGACTCTAATCATTGAATATTTGGGCGAGATATCCTTTATTATTACATTTATTGTTATTGCATGCATTTAATCCGCATATTCATTATCAATCATCACTCGTATCTTTGTCTTGCGTTTACTACTGTGACGCTTAGCTTTATTCCATCCATCATTAGATTCATAGATCTAACTGTTATTAAGCTCAACTAGGATTACTTTCATTCCTTTCGTTACATCGTGTAAAAAGTGGATTAACATATTTTTGGTAAAACAACTGCACCAACGAAGTAGTGGAGCTATATATACGTTTAAAAACAAAATAAAATAACTAATATAGAGCTTAAGTAGGAATAATTTATTATTTCCAATAAGGAAAACAGCATCGTATTTTAGCATGCATTACCATTCAAGAACTCCCACGTAAAGAATCACTTTCCATAAAGATTCACGTACAATCTAAAGCGGAGCACAAAATCCTTAGCCAGATCATTTCTCTATTTATTATATCAACCAACTGGTACTTGCCACATCACACTAAATTCCAAAAGTTCCACGTGGCACAATCTCATTCACCATTTAAAAAGAGAACACCATAACAAGTATGGAACTCATTACACTCCAATTAAAGTATTATTCAAAAACTCGACAGCGACAGCCCACTTTCTTTTCCAAAGTATTTTTTACAGTTCCTTCCTTTTTTGTGTTTGCTCTTCATTCAATCATACTTTTTTCCTCTCTCAATAAAGCTCAGATCTTTTTCATGAAACCCAATATGAAATATTCAAACCCAGAACCGAACAGTAATTCAAATTCCAATCATCGGAACCTCCAAAAACACAATAGTCACATATCAATGTCGGATACCGAGTCACAAGTGAGTCAAATTGACTCGTTCCACTCACCTCTCCGGTCCGACTCACCATTACGTTCCGACGGCCCTTTCCCTGAACCCCACCCCCCTAAATCCCCCTCTAAGGCAATTGTTAAGTACTTTTCCCCGCTCAGATCACCGCATAAACCCTCGTCGGAAAATTTGAGCTTGCCGCCGACTCCGACGCCTCCGTCAGAACGGAGATCGCCGGTTGTGTATTTTAGTAGGGCGATTAGGGAGGATGCGGTGCCCGGAGTGACGAAGGTGGGCCCGGTCCACGGTGGGAGTGCTGACGTGGAAGCTGGCGAGGTTGGCGGCGAGCGGCGGTCGAGGACGGCTGTGGCGTCGATTGTTGGACGGTCGCAAAGGGATGTTTTCCTCAACCGAGCGGCTTTAGGGTTTAGGGTTTGTGAGGTTATTTTTTGCTTGATTTCGTTCTCGGTTATGGCAGCTGATAAAACCCAAGGCTGGACTGGTGATTCGTTTGATCGTTACAAAGAGTACAGGTTCGCATTTGCTTAATATCTGTTTATTATTCCACTTATTATCCCTTTATTTATTTTATTTTTGTTTCAATTGTAAAGATATCATTTTGAAGCGGACTTTGGTGGCTAATACAGTATTGCATACTTATAAACTTGGGTTAGTTTTAAAGATGGTCACTCAATTTTCACTTTATTACACTAAAGTTAACGGAAATATCTCTAAACTTCACTAAGTATTACGGAAGTCCTTAGACTAAGGGTGTGTTTGGTACGAAGGAAAATATTTTCAATTTTCTCATGTTTGATGGGCTTTTGGAAAATATTTTCCTCATGAACTCGAAAATACTTTCCCTATTCCAAAACTTTTTTTCAACCACCCATTTTCCAGTAAAACATTTTCCTTTGTACCAAACACACCCTAAGTCACTTAAGTTTGCCTAATAATCATAGAAAGTCATCATGATGAAACAAAAGATAAATTGTATATGATACTTAGACAAAGTTTATCTACTCTTTGTTTAAAAAAGAATTGTTTAGTGATTTTCTATCATATTTAGACAAAGTTGAGAGATTTTCTTATTACAAAAAATACTTTAGTGACTTTTGTGATACTTTGGCAGAGTTGAATGATTTTTTTGTCACAAAAAATGGTCTTATGATTTTGGTGCAATAAAATAAGAGTTGAGCGACCATCTGTGCAATTTAACACGCAGAAACTTGTATCTAGTCTAGTTGTAATTGTAAGATAGTATTAGGTTTTTTCTTTTTCATCATAGCAGTAGTTTGTTAACTAGCTTGTGTGCAATTCAGCGCTGCAGATAAGAGTTTCTGTTGCTTTGAAGTTTTCTTTCATCAAAAGCAAATGAATTCTATTTTGATACATCCAAGGGTTCACAGTTGATTTCTTTCTCTCTTATTTTCCCTGTTTCTCGTTAACTACTTTCCTTATGTAATGTTAAACCTAATTTTGCCACAGGTATTGCGTAGCCGTTAATGTTATTGGTTTTGCATATTCTGGATTTCAAGCATTTGATCTAGCATACAGTTTGGCAACTGGGAAACACTTCCTCTCTCACCATATGCGATATCATTTTGATTTCTTAATGGATCAGGCAAGTAATACCATTTCAGCTGGTGTACTTCCGTAAACATGTGCTTCTAGTTTGAGATGAAGTTGGTAATCTATAACTGGTTAGGATAGAATCAGAGTAGGTTTACTAATCTGAACCACTGTCTGTCTGAGGCAAGCCCAACAACCCATAGCCAATAGCATCAATTATAACACATGGCTATTCATAACTTCCAAAAGATCTTGGGACCATCCCTTTTGAGCAAGAATTCGGAGCTAAATAACTTATAGCCAAATTCGGGGCAAGAATTCAATGAACTAGGAAAATATGTGAAATTTGAGATTATCAAAGCACTCTTTGCCCAATAATAATCTCGACTAGCAGTCACTGTCCTAATATGACATACTTTTAAGTAAGAAGTTTCACTCAAAAACTACCAGGTACATCTGATGATGGACCATAAGGGGTCCTCGTTTGTTGCAGTGTACTATGTACTTCCCAAGTGTATAGTTTCTATGTAGCCAGTTGAAAACTTCTGGATCAATTTAATTTGCTATGATTGTGCATGTTACATACCAGTGTTGTCAAAAGTGAAAAGCTCTAAAAAGCACTCTAGGTCTATGGGGCTTTAAGCACAATTAAAATGTGGGCTTTATTAAAAAAGGCGCAATGAAGGAAATTTTATATATATATATATGTAATTCAAGAAAAAAGAGTAACAAATTCACTCATGATGTTTTACTTAACAACTAATACACTTATTTGTCGATTATTATTGTTGTTGAGTAGTGCCTGATTCAAGATAGAACTCATGGAAAATAGGGAACGCGCCTTAGTGTCTTGCTTATACTGAAGTGTAGCTTAAGCAAGGCAAGGCGCGCTCCCTGAGCTTTTATGAGCTTCAGGGCTTAAGTGCGCGCGCTTTAAATGAGCCTTTGACAACACTGTTACATACCAAATGCTAGGTTTATTGGCATTGCTGCTGTTCTATGTATTATTATTATATGCCCTGAAGATGGTCTTTATTTCTTGCATGTATCTGTGCAGATATTGGCATATCTTCTTATGTCAGCATCCTCTTCTGCTGCAACGAGGGTAGACGACTGGATATCAAATTGGGGAAAAGATGAGTTCACAGAAATGGCAAGTGCATCAATCGCGCTGTCCTTCCTGGCTTTCGTTGCTTTTGCCTTCAGCTCTCTTGTATCTGGTTATAGCCTCTGCAACCGTAGTTCCTCATGATCCTGAAATCAGTTACCACTATTTATTCATTGCATGATTTTGAGAAATTGAGCATTAGTTTTTAATTTCTAGTGGATCAGAAGTTGTACAGAAGTAGTTTCTAGCAGTATAATTTTTTTTCCAGTCCTATTGCAGAGAAATAATGTATCCAAATGTGGTTAGCGAAATGCATTGTTGAGTATATGAGGATAATAATGTTAAATATCCATATCTTTACTCATACTTTTTACGTAATAAGTATTTATAAATGAACGACTCACAAATTTTACTTGTTCCACAACAAGTATTTATAAAATGAACTACCAAATTAACGTATTTCTATGTTTCTTATATTTTCACATTGATTTAAACAAAACTTACAAGGAAACAAAAACGGTTTATAACTGATGGTGATAATATCTGATATGCAACTTTATTCCATATGAACAACGGACAAGTCATGGAAATTTTACTTAAAGCAATTTCTGTTATATTTTGAAGTTTAAAATTAAGCACTATTAAAATAATGATAGGTTAAGAATTCTTCTTAAAATTTTTTGTAATAACAAATCATAAAAATATGTGAAAGACAGGGGAAATTGGTCTCAAATTCCATTAAATTTTCAATATCTGCTTGCACCTGCAAATATTTGTTATAAAAAAGGTAAAATGACGGTAATACCATAAATAATTCGAATCACAGGAGATGAGCAATTATGGACCTAAATTTTGAAGGAAATTTTACCTTCTACAGCAAAACTTTACACCTTATTTATTATAAATAAAGATCATTTTAAATATTATTTTTTATAACTATCTTTTAGTTTTTATAGCAACTATGTATTTATGGTTACTTCCTACTGTTAAGCCATTAAATACGCCGTGTAATATTTTTCTCTCTTCTACTTTCTGTTCTTTCTCTCACAAGACCGCCAAATAGTATACACGATCTCTCTCTCACAACGCCAATATCTTCCTCTTTCTATATCCACGATTCTCTACTGATTCATCTCTATTGTCTCTCTCAATTTTTAATATTTTTTGCTCCAAAAAGTTGTGGTAAGTGTTAAGTTAGATTTTCGCCGGTGCTGTGCTTCTTCTGTTTCTCTTTACTAAATTTTTAGAAATAATCACCATTGTTATGCTTTCACCAGAAAACTCGGAATTTCATCTCCAATGATTGATTCAACAACTCACAAGAGGGTTACCCGAGGTATACCCACCAAAGCACTCAATTTTGAAGGGCCATCTTACGATTTACAAATCACTCAAGCGGAACATGTATTTGTAGGTTCAACAGCAAATATAGTTGTAGAAAAGAGAATAAAAATACGCAATGACACATCGAAATAAGTCCAATTTAAAAAAATTTCGAAAGAATCAACACTTCCTGATGCGAAAAAGAGAAGAAAACTTATGAATGATGATTCAAAGGTTAAGGGAAAATAGGTCGATACAAGAATTAGCTCGGAAACACCGAACGAAAAGGTAATTGTAGATGTATTTATATGTACTTTAGTCCGCTTACATTGATTATTACCTTCTACAATATTTTTCTCTTCTTGTATGTTGATGTATTTATATGCATTCAATATTTTCTACACTAATTTGTACTTATTACAGTGACTTTTGATTGTTGTATTTAGATGTATTTTATTTCATTCAACAACTTTTTAAAATACACTAGTTGTTCTAGTTTTAGTTATGTATTCCAACTAATTGTTTTCATCTCTATTCTCAAGCCAACTGTATTCTGCTGTATTTAGAACAACAATCATTGTCATAACTCTCATTTTTTTGTGGTAATTATCAATACATTATGTTTGTAAATCATGAATGAGTTATGTATTCCAAATATCTGTATTCATCTATATTTTCAATCATTTATTTTATTTTTTTAATTTTTGTTGTATGCAGGAAATAGAACTCTTTGTTAAACACCCCCCTTTTGTATCACCGTATATCAGTTCTTACACTAACATAAATATAGTCTACGACCTCAAAGAGAAACTTACTCCAGAGCAGTACAAAATATTTGGTACTACTTGTTTTGAAAGTTTTCTCGATATGAAGCACTGTGAGGTTCAACATCAATTGTTCGGGTGCTTCATGGTTCTGCAGCCAGAAGAAAGTCATTATGATTCATTTTCAATATATGTGAATGGTACAACATTATGCTTTTCAATCAGGGAGTTTGCGGTAGTTACTGGTCTCAATTGTGTTAGTGACGCTGAAGATTTTCAGTTTAATACAAAGATGCCTAACTGGATTGTAGATACATACTTTGGGGGTGCAAAGAATGTCAAGAAGAAAGATTTGTTTAAATGTTTTGATGACAAGAATTGAGGCTATGACAACGATGGAGATGCCATTAAAATAGATGTGTTGTATTTCATACATACTTTTGTATTATCCTCCGAGAAGAACTGCACAATCATGGAATAAATGTGTTCTAACACTCTTTTTATGGAATAAATTTATGTACCCTAATTTTATTTTTTAATTTGAATAAGAATTTTACTCATATGATGAATTTAAAAACTAACTGAATTGGATTCTCTTGCTAAATAAATAATTAAGAGATTTAATTAGTTGGTTTTAACATACAAAATAATTTATTTTATGTTAATTCAGATCTAATATTAGTTCATCTCTTATTTTGAATATTTAATCTTAATTATAATTTTATCCACCATAATTTTATTTTCAAAAAGTAAAAGATTGATATGACATTTCACTTTTAAATCGTTATATTTGTAGAATTATTACTGGTATTGACTCTTACTAATCATTTTTTTCTCTTTCTCATACATTTATATTCTTAAATATTTTCCTAGTTGTTGTTTAATAATTGAGTATTTTTCAATATTTATTGATAAAAAAATATTATTTGAGTTGGAAAATAGTTTAAATATAAAATAAAAATATATTAATGTGATAGTATCTTTTTCTCAATTTCAACTCTTTATGCAATCCATTTAATATAACTTTTATTTTTCTTAGTATTGGACATTATAGCGTGATAATGTATTGTCAATACGGAGAATTCTTATTAAATTAATTTTATTAAACCTTCCTACATATTTTTAATAAGAATTTAATAGACAAAATTTTATTAATTTTACAATTTTAGATATTAAAAATTAGCATCGAAAGTATTGTAGTCCAAAAATAGATTATTACAGTTATGTCATCTCCCTATGAGTTGTTTCGCTTAATATAGCTATTTTGATATATTAAATATTATATTTATGCTTTTATAATAATATAGGCTCTCCTTTTTCTAAATAAATTTAAAAAATATAATACATTCTCAAATTAAATTAGTTATAGGACATTATAATACGCTTTCAAATTAAATTAGTAGTAGAAATTTTTAAGAAGTATATCCTAAAAATAATGGGATTACATGGCTAAAGATATTTACTTGTTCAATTTTATATGAAAAGATACCCAAAAGTAATTATACTAATAGGAATCCTAAAGGTAATCATGTGGGATTCCTAACGTGTAGTATTATGTCCTAAAACAAATAGGATTATAAGGCTAATATCTAAGATTTCGGTTATGTCCTTTTATTATGAGTTATTATGCTTAATATTATAAGATTATTTTTGTAAACCGACATTGTATTCATGCTTTTATAATAATATAGATTATACGAATATAATATTTTTTCCAAATCCTTGTAGAAAGGATAAGGAAGACCATTACAAGAAACACAAGTCAACATTGCCTATACCGTTGAATTTTGGAGTTCATGAAGTCACTTCAAAAAATTGGTTTTACCTTTTTTCATTTGATGGTCAACTATTGAATGACGATGTAAGATATAACCCTTGTACATTCAATTAATTTATATTTCATGGTTTGCCAAAATTTGTGTTTCACTATTTTGTTCTTGTCTTATAAATCATGTATTCACTGTATTCATATTTTCGAACACAATGTATTCAGATATATTCTATATTAACAAAAATACAGTAAAATATTGTATTCACTATATGTTAGTGTTTTCTCTGCTTTCATTGAATTCAATGTATTTTGGTGTATTCAATGTATAACTATATTCAATGCACTATAATACATGTGAATACATTAACAAAATACAAATCCAAACACCCACTATGAATTTCTGAAGAATTTTTTTTATACTAATCTGATAAATACAATTATAAAATATGTGCTATATTAATATATTGTATTGGGTGTATTATAAGGCTATTAAAGGAAGCTGAACTTGAGACACATAATATTTTTTCCAAATCCTTGTAGAAAGGATAAGGAAGATCATTATAAGAAACACAAGTCAACACAACATGTACCGTTGGATTTTGAAGTTCATGAAATCACTTTAAAAAATTGGTTTTATCTTATCTCATTTAACGGTCAACTACGGAATGACGATGTAAGATATAACCCTTGTACATTCAGTTAATTTCATATTTTATACATGATTTGTCAAAATTTGTGTTTCATATTTTGTTCTTGTCATATAAATTATGTATTCACTGTATTCATATTTTTAAACACAGTGTATTCAGATGTATTCTATATTAACAGAAATACAGTAAAATATTGTATTCACTATATGTTAGTGTTTCTCTGCTTGAATTCAATGTATTTTGATGTATTCAGTGTATTTAACTATATTCAAAGTATGCACTATAATCAATGATATGGCTTTATCTCAAACTTCATTGTGTTTCAATGTTTTATCTAGCAATTTGTCATCAGTAGTATGTATTCATCATTATGTATTCTGCAACAATTCACTGAACGGTTTATAGCGCTTCTTCTTTCCCTTCCAGACGGTCTTTTCCATTTGGGTGGTACGACAACTTCCTCTGATATATGTGCTGGTATATTTCATTCATTTCGGTCAGGCAGTGAATACATGAACACCTCGTATGTCATTACAACAGACTTTGGTTTGTAAGTCCGAGCCATAATCTTCTGGCATTAGAAACTTGCTTTTCAAGCCATCCCAAGCATATGGGCATGGTAATTTGTCAACTTGGAACCACCCACAACTGCACTTTTTCTCTAAGAGACAAATGATGTAATGCCTTCCTTCATCGTTCAGCATATGCAAGTGTTCAGTCGATGGTACAACCTACACTATACAGAGAAATACAAGTTGTGGACATTTGTAAAAGTCATGTATCTCTCAAAGATCAAACGTATTAAATGCAGTATACATGTATACACTAAAAAACGTTTAAATATGCAACATGCCAACAAATATTAATCTGTCAGAACATTAAATATAATACATGTATGTATGAAATACAATGACATACAATATACATATATAAAATGAAAATACATTTAAAATACACCAACTACAAATAATATTTTAACCGGCAGACTATTAAAGGTGAATACATTTAATTGTGAAATACAATAAAATACATTAAAATACTGTCATTACAGAAACAAAACCATTGAATACAATCAATGAAATGCAGTTGTAGTAACATGTAAAGTATACATATAATAAGCAGTTTTTAAAATCGTTTGATAAAACTGAATATATACGCAAGTACTATAATAAAAAGAGCATGCAATATGTTAATAATAACAATTGTATCAGAAATAAATACATGCTATATCAGACTTAAATACATGGTGCAAGGATTTATAGCAAAAAAAAAAACTTACAGTCATACGTGTAGACAGTGCCTCATTCAAAGTAAGCATCCCCTGATAATTTTTCCCAAGCGTTGTGTACGTGTGTGAAGCTTATTTCCGATTGCTGCAAAACCAACGTCCAATCATCTTCCTAACTTCTTCTAGGAAGTCCTATATTGGAAATTCTCTTGCTGATATAAGTGCAACATCGATTGATTCAACAATATTTGACATCATAGTCCATCCCCGGTTAACATATGCATACAACATAGCCCACTTTTCGTATCCAGCTAATTTCAAGTATTATTTCACTCGAATATATACCTTCTCCACCTTTTCCATTAGACTATCAAATTCATCCTGAGTGTATGTTTTTTCCATCGAGAAGTATATCTCGCTCAACTTTGGATGACTCTTTTTGAATTTCTTATATACGTTGTCCCATAGATGCCATTTACAAGTAAAATGGGGTACCGTAGGATACACTATCGATAGAGATTTGATGATGCTCTCATATTTATCTGAAACGATGCACATGTTTTCCTGCTCACCGTATGCTTCCTTGAATTGCTCAAAGAACCACAATCAAGCAGCATTGTTCTCTGAATCAACAACACCATAAACTAGTGGCATTATATGTCCTATAAATACAATTGCATACATATAAAAAAAATATTATTCAATCTGGTATTAGGCTGTAAAATTAGCAAATTTTATTATAATCTATATATATATTTATTTTAACAAACTCACATGCACCATCCAACGTGCTAGCTGAGACGAATGTCCCTGTGTATGCTGATTTTAGGTGGCTGCCATCCACAACCACGATGGGTCTACAATGATCGAACCCCTTTATAAAAGTATACAACGATATATAAAAATACATGAACTCATTTTTTGGTGATTTTACCATTCTAATATGCGAACTAGGATATGTCATATCCAGTGTATATAAGTACCCTAGTAATTTATTGTATGAATCAGCTGGTTCACCTCTCAAAAAATTCGTTGTCTTTTCTTTAGCCCGCCACGCCAACATGTAACCAACATCTACACGAAAGTCTAATTTCACATCATCAATTATATCCTTTGGTGTGTATTTCCTCTTATGATTAGTAAACTTGGACCTAATCATACGACCAATCAACCTACTAGTTGCTTGACGTTGCGCATACACCTTATCCTTCAACAGACATGTATGCGAACTCCCTCACTTTGAACACTTGTAATTTGTCAATTCTAGAAGCCTTAAATCTTCATTCACAATCCACTGAAATACATAACAATGTATAGCTGCAAATACATTTGTGTTACACATACGATTAGTTATGTATGTATATAAAATATAAACAGAAACTACATCTGATTTGGCCACATACACACAATATATTCATTTGCCAACAAAGTTGTCTATATGAAAACATACAATGAAATACAACGTTTGTTTTTTGAATATACTATAGATTTTTTTTGAATACATGTGAATATAGTGTTACATATGTATTCATGATTACAAAATACACTTATATACATGTGAATATAGTATTACATATGTATACATGATTACATAATACATTTATATACAAGTGAATACCGTGTTACTTATGTATTTATGATATAATTGTCTCAAAATACTCAAATAAAAAAACACTTATACATGAAAAATAGAACAAAGGAAAGATTATATTATCAATACAACATTATACATGCTGTATTTTTTAGAATTCTACCATGAATACATTATAAAAATATTCAGAATACATATCCATATAATCGAATACAACATATTGTTCAACAGGTTATAAGTAAAAACACTCAAACCTGATAGCATTATACCTATTAACTCGGAATTGAAACCTTTCAGTAATTGCATATTGCTCCATCACCGCCTTCAATGTGGCCTTATCCTTATATACTTGTCCAATCATGACCTCTCTTTGATTAATTTTTTAAATAATCAAATCCCTTTCCAGTTCGAACACCTCGATTGGTTCACCTGAATTGACTGACTCAAGAGCAAGTGTATCAAATTTACTCACCCCATCTGTTTCGTCTATTTGTATTAGGTCGCCTTAAATTAAACTACATCTAGCTATAATTTCTTTATCCATAGTTGTTATACACAATGGATACATCCCGAATTCTTTGTTGTCCTTTTTCAACTCTACATACATCCTGTAACCCATGTCGTTGTGTATTTCCATTAGCATGCAATTTTCTTCTACTTTGTATTCAATTTAATTGACTTTGAGCTCAAATCTATGGCAAGTTACTTCGAGATTGAAGCAACCAAATCATTATACTACACATACTCCTTTATTATTATCCCCTCAATCGAATAATCGACATAGTTATTCTCACTATTCCACTTGCTATAATGACGCGGTAGCACAATTAAACTTGCTATCTGTAAAATCAAATTCCAGTCTATTTCTATATATACTTGTATGAATTCGAACAATATCAACGTGATAAAAATTCCACGAATGATACCACAAAAAAAAGGATGGATTGAATCTTTGAAGATTGCTCTATTTTGGGGTGTTTTTCGGCTGAGAAATCTTTTCAATAACTGAAAATACAAATTTTGCGTGTTATAATTGAGTTTGTTGAGTTATATTAGGAGTCTATCGCGTTAATTGATTCACTTTCCATTTTTAAACAGCCGAAGAGATCTTTTTTTTCACAAATTTTCGTTACTGTATTGAATACAGCTCGCGAATACATATGAATACAGTCTATGATAGCTAGACTTCCTTGTTTTCCGCTTGAATACATCGAATACACTCTATACAAACTGGAACGGCTATAGGAAGTAATTAATTAAATGGTAGCTATAACAAGTTAATGGCCACTAAACAATAGTGGATTCTGAAAATTTCTCAATTTTGAAAGACGTTTAGTGCTATGATTTGCAATTTGTACGCTCTAACTTGTTTTGGAATTCCATTCCCAACTTTCCAACATTTTTCTTGAAAGATTAAAATTAGACCAGTTGGTTAGGATCACCCCCGTGTTTTTCTTCATATAGAAAAGGAAATAGTTCAGTAACAAGAAAACTTCCTATTTCGTCAGAAAGAGAAGTTTGTCTTGAGCTTTTCCTCCTGTCCTCCTAGCCTTCCTTTTTTGAAAATTGATCCGAACAAGTTAACATCCTTCCAACTACACTGCTTTCTTTAATTTCCACTTCCTCCTGCTGAAACATAGTCTAGAATCATTAAAGTCCCAGTGAAGGCCTAGCCTCTATCTTTGAGGTGTCTGAGCTTATTATCATAAGAAAGCTCTTGAAACACAGTTTTGCAGCAACCTGTGAGGTGTTAAGAATAACTTTAGCATTATCTGTTCAACTATCATCTGGAGTCTTTCTCCTATGATCCGAGGCTGAGGGATCTTGCTTTCGCGCCTCTCCAAAATTTGATCTGCATTCGATGGCATGACTCAAAAGTTAGAATATCCAAACTCAAGCATCCATTATATGATTTAGTATTCAGCAGAACAGTGGTAGAACAGTTTCTTTGGCCATCTGTGCCTTTTGATTTGTGTCTCAGATATTCTTGGAAAACAGGAAGAGAATCCTTAAAATGTGGATGACAAGTAATCTATTAGCAGTAACTACGTGACTGAAGTTCATGCATCCCCAATTCTTCTCTAAAAAAATCAGGTAGTCAACATAATTGAGACACCAGATGGCAAGAACGTTTACCAGCCCGATTTAAAGAATGTGTAAGGGACAAAGTGGTGAGTGCTACTTCTCTATTCCAGACTACCACAAAGAAATCTTTGTTAAACTTTTAAATAACATGACAGTGCACAGTATCGACATGTACTCATCTTTCTCGCGCTTTTAAGGAAATATGCAACCAGTCACAAGAGGCTCCTAATAGGAACTGTAACTGCACCTATTTGCCCTATAATTGTTGTTTAGAACTCAACCTTCCTAGGAAAACTAGCACATATCATGTCACAAACTAAAATGTCAAAATCAGATAACTAAGATAGCAATCATTATGTCCACTCCCTTGTCCTTGCAAAGAGCTTCTCAATAAACGAGGATACAAAGGATTCATATAGCTAACTCCAACTAATACGGGATTGAGACATAGTTGACAGGGAACAGTAACCACCAGGTTCCTGCTTGTATTTGATGGGTGATCTGGAAGGAGAGAAACCAGCGATTCTTTGCAGGAAAACATGAGAGTGTACATAAATTAAAGTAAAGATGTATTTTCTCTATTAGCTTTTTCGGGCAGAAACCTCGATGTAATGGAGCTAGGGCACGTAAATCATGGCAAAAGTCTCCCTAATAGCATTTACGAGAACTGATTATTAGACCTCCTTGACTCCTTGTCTGTGCAGCAATGGAGTTGAGTTTTTTCCTTTTGTAAAACACACTCCATAGCATTCAATTGATGGAGGTTGGAATAAGAACCTTACGAACTGATCAAAAAAGTGACCAGGACTCCCAGTAACATTTGACATGATCATAAGGTCATGTAGACCTCTGGACCAAACCAATTTTCAATGCAGCATAATATGAGAAGTGAAGAACTTTTCAATGAGACTCTTTAGTTAAAAAATAATGAAACTCACCCGCATGTCGAGCATTTCTTGTGATGCTTGCAGAATATGGATAAACAAACAGAGCATATGTAGCCCATGTCAATTGTGTTCTTGTGGCAAAAGCACCTGCAAGTTAGTAGAAACTTCATCGGATGAGCAACAATAGTTAATTGAGTGCGAAGAGTAATCCGAATACTACATTGGGGCATGAGCTCAAGGAATTTGTGTAAAAATGGACTTAGAAATTGGAGTACAGATTTATTTGGTGCCAGACACCAGGACCTCAGTTAATACTTGCAGTTGCTATTAGTAGGATATATCTCCTGAATTAAACATCCCTTTTCCTTTTGTTGTAATAGGATTTCACCTGATTCTTTTTTATTCACTAACATAACATGATTGAAAGAGAAACTTGGTCACCACCATCTAAAGTGGCTTAGATAGAAAATTCTCATTCATCAGTTTCTCACTTCTAGTTACTACCTATGTCGCGCGGACTCTTCAAAATCCCTGCCGCACCCGTGTCGACACGATATGTGTGTGGGTGTGAGATCCTTACCGCATTTGGTTACTTACCTTAGGTACTTTGACTACATTTATGACAGAGAAGTATAGATTGATTAGGTATTTGGTTTGATTTTGCGTTTATATTGTATATATATATATATATATAGTTATATAAAGTATGAGAATGCTTTGCTATTACGCAAGATATCTTATGAATAAAATATTAAATTTTTTTAATTTTAGTTCAATAACCTTAATCAATCGAAATATATACTTTATAAGTTGTAATATATATATATATATATATATATATATATATATATATATATATATATATATATATATATATATATATATANTATCCCAACACCCGTATCTACACTTGGATCCATACCACCGTCCTAAATTATATGAGATGAAGAATCCGACCTCTAGATCCTCACCCGGAAGTCCGAGCAACATAGGTTATTACTGTAAGTGTTTCTGGACCCTACTTTTAAGGGTTCCAAACCTTTCAAAAGAAAGAGGTATACGTTGTTTTGTGGCACACTCTCTATGTTATTCATTCAAGTTCTGGTTAAAACCTCAAAAGTTGAATTCCTGATTTCCACTACTTAGCATGTACTGGTTTAAATGTTAACTGATTCATGTTTCTTACTTTCAGATGAGTAAGGTTCTTCACAGACAGAAGTCAAAAGAAAAGCACACATGACAATTACAAATAATATGTTAAAATGAAATCATCCGCCACGACAAGCAATCTAAGTTGCTCAAACACGGGTGCAGGTTTCCAACACGTGTGCAGATCTAGATATCGGATACGGATCCTGGTAAGGATACGGGTGCGGGAATCCGGCTAAAGGTAAAACAAAAAAATAATAAAATCTCTAAATTATGAGAAATTTTGTAGAATACTTAAGTATAGCTCGTAAAGTATGAATTTTTTTTTTGTTCTCAAGTTGTATATAAGTAAAGGATTTATTTCCTAGATAAGGTATGCTATTTTCTTCAAACTTACCCTAATTTTGGTTCTGATTCAGGAAATCAAATTGTATCTCGCCTCGAATTTTTCTGTCCGTCGTGGTCAAAGTATCCAAAATTGTTTGACTAGATCCAGTACGGATCCCACACCCACACCCATACTAGTGTCGTCTCGACACAGGTGCGGTACCTAAACTACCGTGTCGGAGTAACTGAGCAAGCAATGGCAAAGCTAAGCCGTATAAACGCAAAGCAAATGACCAACATATAGATTATCAACAGGTCATGGAAATTCATTGAGGGTCTACTTTCCTAACAGAATCAGCCCGGAATGGACAATGATAGGCAAAACACAGACAGTTTTGTCACATGCGAAAAGCTCTAAAAGCAAGTGTGGGCTTCAGTAAAAAAGGTGCAATGAAGGGGAAAAAATAAAAATATATATGTAATCCAAGAACAAAGTAACAAATTCATTCATAGTGCTTCCCTTAGCAGCTGATACACTTATTTTCGATTATATTTGTTGTTTAGTGCCGCTTGATTCAACAGAGAACTCGTGGCAATGAGACACAAGCCATAGTGCCTTGCCTTACACTGAAGTGCAACTTAAGCGAGGCGAAGCGCCCTCCTTGAGCTTTCCTGAGTTTCATGGCTTAAGCGCGCCTTAAATGAGCCTTTGACAAAACTCAACACAAATAGTACACCATAGTCTAAGTGTGTGCTTGCTTTGCACATCAGCTCATCATGCGAGAAATAATTTAACTAAAAGACATGCTGAAGCACTTACGATGCACGAAAGTCAACTCCCACAGGCCTGGGAAGTTGCAAAAAGGCACGAGAATGCAAATCAGTCGCAAAAACTGTCTGCATTTTGAAAAGGCCCATTAGTATTTTCAAATGAAAAATTAGAAAACATTTCCGAAGACAAAGTCTATAGATAAGACATATCAGATCAGGCTGAAAATATGATGCCAACTTGAAGTTTCATTTATTCAGGAAACCTATATCCAGCCTTTGGTGCAGTAAATTTAAAAAGATTCTTTTTGGGTAAGCAGTAAGTTGAAAAGAATTTCTGGTGCAGATACTGTACTCTAGTCATGAAAGTGGTTGTAGCAATGAACCATTGTATTAACTACTAAGTGAACGAAATTTTGAACATAAGATTATAAAACAATTACATCTTCATTCATGATTTTATCATCTCCTACCGTCCTACGCACTTAAAAAGACATAGCATGAGCATTTCACCTATGTTGCTCAGACTCAGGTGCGTGTAGCTGATACGGGTATCAATCTAGAGGAAGGATTCTTCATCACATAAATTTTTAGATTCAAGAGTATGGATCCTAGTGCCGGATACGGGTGTTGGGATACGACCAATAAATGTATATTAGACTTATATAAGCATATATTTCAATTAATTAAAGTTAATGAACTACTGAAACTAATAAAACTTAATTCTTTGATTTTATTTTTGGTCAGGAAAAGTAAAGATTTTATTAATAAGTACCAAGAAGGTACATAAAGAGTACATCAGAGAAAGAAGGAGAGAGCTTCCTTTTATAGACTGAAGGAGTGCAACATGTCTAACAGTGAGTCAAAAGAGTTAAAATATTCTTCCTACTCCACAAGTAAAGACATTTCAAGCACCTAGATTTTACAAGTGATATGCTTTCCTTCCCATTGTTAAAGCATCTGTTATTCCTTTCTAGCCAAACATACCAACAATGCAAATGGGAACAGCTTCCAGTAATGTGTGCTGTCAGCACGAGAGATCTGTCCATTCTAGCTACTTAAAGCAAGCTTAATGCATCCTATATCTGGCAAAGAACATTTCCTAAATCTGTCTGGTAATTGAGCAATGAAGCAGTAGGTGATTACTGATTCGCTAGTTCCTTCGAATGTATAGCATCTGCTGCACAAACTGTTTCCCCTCTTCTATAAATAATCATGGGTTAGGCAGGTTTCATGAGCAGCAATCCAAACAAAACATGCATCTCCGGGGGGGGGGGGGGGGGGGGGGGGGGGGCAATGGTTTTCCAGATGGATCTCCATGGCCAACATTCATTGGTTCCTCTTATATTCTTTAAGAAATTTTTGAAACGAGCCTTCACTATGAATTTACCATCCTTCTGATACTTCCACGATAGAGTGTCCTCTGCCTGATCATTAAAGGAGACGAGTTCCAGCTTCTGGATATGCATTAGCATGTTCAATTTCCCAATCATATAAGTTCCTCCTCAAAAGCAAGTTCCATCCCCCATTGGTGTAGCAATCTGCCACAGTACAGTTCTTTTTGTGCTGATCGAATAAAGATCTGGGAATATCTCCATTAACGGGGTATCGTTTATCCATTTGTCTATCCACATCTTCACTTTCATGCCATTACCAACTTTTAACCTGACGCAGTCATAAAAGTCATCCCGAAGGCTTCTGGTATGCTTCCAGGCACACTCATCAACACCTTTTACATTGTTAGTTCACCATTCCTCCTTTTTGCCATACTTAGTAGTTCTAACATTTTTCTGTAAGCCATTACTGCTGTCATTAAACCTCCAGTGCCATTTAAATAGCAAACTTCTGTTTCATAGCTTTAGGTTCTCGACTCCCAAATCTCCAAATTTTCTATCATAGTTTCCCATTTCAACAAAGGGATCTTCTTTTATTCCTGATTTCCATCCACAGACAGATACTCATTCAGTCTAATTGTTTCACCACACTTGTGGGCATGGGAAATAAGGACATAACATGAGTTGGAGTCCCATCAAGCTCGCTGTTAATTAAAGTTAACCTGCCACCAAAAGAAATATGCTGTTTCTTCCAAGGAGCAAGCTTCCTTTCGCACTTCTTTATCACACCTTGCCAAACATTGGCATCTCTGAAGCTAGCACCCAATGGCATACCAAGATAAATAGTACGAAAGTTTTCAACTTTGCAACATAAGATAGCTGCAAGTTTCAGAATGGCATGATCAGCATTAACAGAGAAGATGATGCTCTTTCCCCAGTTCACATGTAGTTCAGATATGGCCTCGAAGGCCAGGAGAATTGACTTTAGGTACAGGAGTTGCCTTTCATCTGCCTTACATAGCACCAACGTATCATCGGCATAGAGGATATGTGACACCTCCACTTTGCATCTATTTCTGTCTTCAAATGAAACCTTCCATCCATTTCAGCTCAATGGCTTTTTTTAGAGCTCGCTTAGATGGGCTTCATTTAAGTGACTTTTAAGCATAAGCCATAAGTTAGGATTCTAGCTTTTGGCTTGTTTTTGTCCTTTTAGCTTAAAAATAAGTGCTTAAAAGCACTTTTTTACTTTATCCAAATACTACAAAATGGCTTAAAACACTTAAAATAAGCCGATCC
Source organism: Nicotiana paniculata (assembly GCA_005239505.1). Taxonomy (NCBI): domain Eukaryota; kingdom Viridiplantae; phylum Streptophyta; class Magnoliopsida; order Solanales; family Solanaceae; genus Nicotiana; species Nicotiana paniculata. Next base: position 46,437 of record ML359614.1, read on the forward strand.
AAATGGGCTATTAGAATTAAGCTTAATGCTTTCAGGCGCGCCATTGATAATGATAGATATTCTAACAGCGGTGATACAGAATCTAATCCAGTTTATCCATTTAGCTTCAAACCGCGGTAGAAAATCCCAGTTTACACTGTTGAAGGCTTTTCCCATATACAGCTTGCAAATCACCCCTCTTCTTTTCTTTCTGATAATGGTCAATGCATTCACTTGCGACCAGCACTGCATCCACTTGATGAAGGCATTTTCCTCACCATTTTTTTCAATGACCAGCGCTTCATCCTCTCTGTGAGCACCTTTGAGACTTGTATATGCTGCCTAGCAGGCTTATAGGCCTGAAATCATTGATTTAACTAGCTCCTTTCTTCGGGTTAAATTTTATTTCTTCATAAATACCTAGTAATATTTCATTCATAAGATATCTCCTGTAACAGCAAAGCGTTCTCATACTTCATATAATTACATATATGTCTCTCCCTCTCACTCTCTCTCTCTATATATATATATGTTGTAATAGCAAAGCGTTCTCATACTTCATATAACTATATATATATATGATATAAACCCAAATCAAACCAAATACCAATCAATATACACTTCTTGGTCATAGATGTAGTCGAAGAACCCAAGGTAAGTTGACCGAATACGGTGTAGATCCCATACCGACACCCAAATTGTGTTGGATCTACACAGGTGCAGCAGGGATTTTGAAGGGTCCGAGCAACATACATTTCACTATAGAGAGCTACAAAAAAGTGATTGAACTGGTAGCAGCGTAGCATAGATGAAGTTTGGAAAAGAGTTCCCTATACATGTTCCCTCCCCCCCCCCCCCCCCCCCCCCCCCAAAATCTCCCAAAGTCGTTGAACATTGGGATTTATTCAGTCATATCCATTCAATGACATGATTATTAATCCCCACCACTTGGTTGGTCACTGTATATCCAACTACAACAGAGAAGACTACATATGAAAAGACAGAAAACAGATATGCAATGGAAAAAACTCTTGGCAGGTCTTTATAGCATAAGCTCCTCGGTAAAAGCATTACATATAATAAACAAATCAAATCAGTTCAACATGCTTCAAATCAGATCGGATTCATGCTTAAAGGAAGCCACTGGAGAGTGGGGAAAACTTTAAATGTTTGATGCTGGATATAAGCTACTGAGGAGTTAAACTGGTAAGCTAGAGATAACTTAGTCTTAACAAATTCAACAACACTTACCGAGAGATATTGAAACAGTCCATCTGATACTTGGGGTTTCAAATATACACCACCAGTGATGTAAGAGGCCTGTCCACAGGTATGCACCATTACATCAACGAGCCAAAAGGAACCAATACTGGGAAGAAGAGATTTAGGACCAAAAATTGCAGGTAGAGAAATGATACCTGCTGAAGAAAAGCAGAATGCTGGGATCCTATTACACATGAATCAATCGGTACCTGCAATAAAATGCATTTCTTAGAGTAGAACCACAATATAACAATCTGAGTCCCATTCCCTAGTTTATAGAGATTGCCTTTATGAAGACAGTGTTGTTATTTTCGAATTAATCTAGAAGGAAATGAAACAGCTACAAAATGGAAGAAAACAATTACTAAACCTCTACATACCATTGAACGTTGAGCTGAAAAAATTGCATTCATGACTGCGACATATCTGCCAAAAAAAAAAAATTTCAGTGGAGAACCTAATGATGAAAAGATTGTAGGCTGCTCAGATCAAACATACTGTCCGGGCCCATCTGGTGATCCATGCAGACACAATATCTGCCATCATTTCAAGCACAAGCTTTTAGCAACTTTGATATCCAACATAACAGAAAAGGAATTAAATTTTGAAGCACAATACAAAAAAAGACGCGTTTTTCCCAACAAAAACCTTATTTCTAAAAGACACTGAAAGATCACATTAAACTAGTAGTACAGGCAGTATCAAATTTGTAGCAATAGCTGGTAATATTACGTAAATAAGATTGCCAAGGAAATGGGACTTGAGGAAAAGGCAGTTAATAGTCGGCATTTCACGGGGAATGGTAATTTCATTATGCCGTTTGGAAAAAAATTGTAGTACAAGTAGATTAGGACACTTCAAACTTTAAACTGATGTTTTTATCAAGGTACATAAAACATCAAACGAATTAAAGTATTACCTTACCAGACCCCCCCCCCCCCCCCCCCCCAAAAAAAAAGTTGGTTATGCACCTCTAGGCTAAGAAACACTCTTTCAGAAGTAACATAAAACAGAAAAAAGCCAAAGAAGTCACTGAGAAATTTCCATGGAAAATGTGTTTGGAGTACCAACATTTTATGCTAAACTTTACTATCCCCAATTGATCAGCCAGTAAAATATCATATAGGAATAGAATCTACAAGTGGAAGTGGACAACAAAATCCACAGAATTTTACTAGTAGAAATTTTTATATCATATTCTACCAACTTAAATACCCAAGAACCCATTTTCAGTTTCTTCTGAATTGAGGAACTTACCCGAGGCTGTGGATGAAGAGGCCCTGTACGAAATACCCGTTGAATATCTAACCATTCACGCAGGTTAAGAGAAGCACACTTCCTCTAAACAAACATGAATTCATAGCTATGCACCATAAAAGACAAAAAAACACTAAACCTGCAATTCAATGAGGATAAAAAAATCCAAACCAACATGAAGTGATTGAGGATACAGCAGAGAGCCATGGAAAGGGAACCAGAAAGAAGTGAAAATCCAACTCCATCAACAGAGTCTTCTTGACTCAAGGATTCATCTTTATCCACGAACTCCTCCAGTTTCTCCAACAAGCATTCAGCCCTTTGCATTGAGGAACTAGACGAATCAAACACATAGTCACATGAATTGTAACCAGTTGCAATCACAACCACTTGGTTCATCTGATTCAGCAGAAGTATTGAATTCAAGAAAGCAAGAACCTGCATTTTTTCCCAAAAATTCCACCATCAAACTTCAATGAATAGAAACTACAAGGACTATTTGTTTGTTTTTTTTTAAAAAACAAATTTTGGGTTTTGGGGGTTTACATGAGATAGGAATTTAGAGAATGTGAAGGCAGTATTCTTCATGGAGCTCCAAAAGTACGGATTTGTATCGATCAGAACCATCAATAAGCTTACATCATCTGAAATTATTCAAAAAGAAGATTAATTTAAGACAATTAATTTATGTGTAGTTTTCTTTTAGTCCATTAGCATATACTTATTGCATCACTTCAGCTACTTAGAGAGGGGGAGAGAGACCTGTGTAAAGCTTTGATGAAACCGGAGTCATGGCCGCCGGCGGAACTTACTGGAATACTGAAAATGGAAAATAGAGGAAAAGCCTGAGTGCGGGTTCGGGGTAGAGAAATTGTGACTTCCAGTGAAACCTTTGCTGCAACGTACTGTCGGATTTTGCCTTTTAGCCCTCCCGTTGTAAAGTTTAAGTGAAAACACAGAAAATGAGCGGAGAGAGAGAGAGAGATATTTGGGGAGAGGAGAGATTTAGTACCGGTCGATTTTTCTCTGGTTATAATAAGTAAGTCTGAAGCGACTATGCCATGATGACAGTTTGGCCGAGTGGTCTAAGGCGCCAGATTTAGGCTCTGGTCCGAAAGGGCGTGGGTTCAAATCCCACAGCTGTCAAAGGCTGAAAATCTAGTAAGTTCTACATTTTTTTTTCTCAAATTTCTAAAACTATTTCTTTTTCCAATTTGTTAACAATGTGACTATTAAGCACATCCCAAGTAATAATGTACAAGCCAAATCGAACCGACTAACCAAGTCAAATCGAAGAAAAAAAATCGACTTGCGGTTTGATTTGATTGGTTTTAGGGGTGAACGTTCGGGCTATTCAGATTGAATATGAAAATTTTGGTTTGGATTTTCAGTTTTTAAATAGAAAAAATAACAATCTAAATCCGATCCAAATAAGTTCAGATTGGATCGGAATTTTTATGTTCAGTTTCGGATTAATCGCCTTGGATATTATGAATTTTCGATTTTGAGCGTATAAGTTTAGATGTTTCTATTTTTTACAAAAATGAATATCCAAATGAAGTACTCATGTTAAATTACCTGAAAAATATTCAAGTAATGAAATTATTATAAAAAAAATATAATAGAGATATTAGTATGGCCGATAAGAAGCAGCAATAGTAAAATCATGTCCTAATAGAAAATATTCTGATAGTAACTTAGTAATTAACACTGAACGTATGAGATAATATCTAATGGGTAGGTATTGAACTTATCACTATTGGCATATGGATAATAGACTAAATATAAGTATAAAAATTTTGGATATCCAAAATATGAATTACCAAATCCAATATCCAATCCGAAACCCAAAAATTTTAAAAATTAAATCTAAAATCTAATCCGTAATCCGAAAATTCAAACTAAAAATTCAAAAAATTTAGATTTTAGTTTGAATTTCGGATTTGCCAAACTTTGCCCACCCCTAGTTGGTTTGGTATTGAAAAATAAAAAATTGATTATTCTTGGTTTGTTTCGGTATTAAAAAAAAGTCAAATCGAATCTAAACCAACCAACATTATATATATATATATATATATATATATATATATATATATATATATATGTGTGTGTGTGTGTG
>MDKI01108805.1:0-11382 GCA_005239505.1 Nicotiana paniculata
ATGCAATTTTACCTGTTTATAAATATTTACTGTAATTATATTATTTTATAAAATATTAAAAATCAAATACCTATGGGCTCACTGAGGATTATGAAAAATGTCTCGTCTTACGCTCATGCCTTTTAAAACACTGGTTCAGAACATGGATAATCAAGGAGAAGGAGGCAGTGGAGATCAAATAGAGAATAACGAGGATCAGAGAATTAACATAGAGCAAACGTCAGAGGCAACAAACAAAAGGACTGGTACCAAAGCTAAGGAATCTGGAAAAAAAAAGAGAAAGATAAAACTACTAAAGTTTTTCAGAATGTTGAATCGCAAAGCAAAGAGGAGGAGGAACGAGATCCAAAATCTCAACAGAAGGAGGAGAAGGAGGCACTGTCTATAGCAGTTAGAATTAACGAAAAGAGTAAGAAAAAAAAAAGAAAAGCAGAAGAAAATGCAAAAAAAAAAAAAAAGAGCAAAGTTCTATTCAAACCAATTCATAATTAATTGAACAACAAAAAAACTATCATGGAAAAAGCCCATAAGGCTCGAAATCTAATATTAGTCCAAGACGAAAAGAGTAGAAAAATTAGCACTACCAATGACCAGTAGGATTTTTACACTGCAAGCAATGAGTTTGTGTCGAAGGTCAAGGAAACTACCACTATTGGTCATACAAAAGACATACATAAGGATACTAATATGAAGGAAAAGAAAGTTGAAGATTCTAGGAAAAATCTACCAAAAGTCTCAAAAAAGGGGAGAAATCAGAAACTAATAAGATGAAGTAAATGAGGCTCACGATCGAACTGATCTTGAGAAAGACAAAGATAATGTCACAAACTCGATCTCTTCAAGCCTCCCAACATACATTCATGAACACCCAGGTATTAATATTGTTGTAGATTTTAATGCTAACTAACTTAGTTTTGTAGAAGACAACTCAGGTTGACTAGCAACAAATCATCTAAATGAGGATCCCATCTTACACCAAGTTGCTCAAGGAATTCAAGAGAAACAAAATACTAATCGAGGGGAAGGGAACTTAGATGAAGAAGTTTATTTGGCAGAAGGAAGAGGAAGAAGCAGATTAAGATCAGAAAAGAAGCACAAAAACAACAACACACCTTCTCTAAGGAGGAAACAAAATAATGGTACTTCTCCTCAAGTTTCCCATGATTAGCACAATATTTTTAAATATTAGAGGAGTGAGGTCAAACAAGACCATTCATAGGCTCAAACAACTCATAGACATTAATTGTATCCTTTTTGTTGCTATTATGGAGCCCATGGTTAGCAAAGATAAAATTAAAAGATATCGCAAATTTCTTGGCTTTAAAGAATGCATCTCCAAAGACAATGGTAAGATTTGGTGTTTCTGGAAGAACCTCAACCAAACTACTATCATTGCAAACGAGGAGCAACATATTCCTATAAAGGTTGAAGATAGTCTGGAGAATCCACCTGTTGTTATTACAGCAGTCTATGCCAAATGTACTCAAGCTCAAGAAAAGACTTATGGATCATCCTGAGGATATCAGCCTAGTAATTTATGGTCCTTGGTGTATTGGAGGAGACTTCAATGTTATCTTGGAACCAAAGGTGAAGCTTGGAGGTAGGCCGCATAGAATGCACAAGAGTCTTGATTTTCAATTGTGCATGGACAAGTGTGGGGTAACAGATATTGATTTCTGAGGTCCTAAGTACACTTGGTGCAACAATTGGAGGCCTAAGTAAAGAATTTGGAAAAGACTATAGAGAGTCTTCATAAATGACAAATGGGGTCAAAGATTATAAAACACTACTGTCAAACACTTAGTGAGAACTGGGTCAAATCATAGGCCTTTACTCATAAAATATTTTGATACTGTCAACAATCACATAAAGTACTTCAAATTTTTCAATTTCTGGGCTAAACATGATGGTTTTTTCAAGCTTGTTAAGGAAGTATAGGACACTCAACTCAATGGTAACCATATGTGGAAGCTTCAGACAAAGCTAAAGCTTCTCAGCAAAAGGCTCAGTCAGTGATCAAAAGAAACTATTGGGAACATTCATGTACAAGTTATTAATTGGGAAGAAGAAGTGCAAAGGCTAGAAGAACTGGAGATTGCTAATAATACCGAGGCAGAGAGGGCAGAGACCAATAAAGCTCATGCTGAATACATTAGGTGACTATCTATGCAGGACTCCCTAATCTTTCAAAAATCCAATATCAATTTATTTGAGGAGGGAGATACAATACCAACTACTTTCACAGTAAGCTCAGAGAAAAAAGAAGAAGATTGCAACTGGATAGAATCAAGAATCATAAAGGAAAGTGGATTACAGGGAAGAATAAGATTGCTAAAGCTCCCAGTAGACATTTTAATGGCCTTTTCAATCTCCCAATAGCAAATTAGGACCGTAGAATTCCGGAATGCATCACCAACAAGATTACAGATAAAGAGAATGTCAGCCTTTCAGACACTCCAACTGAAGAGGAAATCAACCATGCTATTTTCAATTTATGTGCATCTAGTGCTGCAAGACCAGACGGCTACAATGGAACTTTCTTTCAAAGTTGTTGGATATCATTAAGGCGGGCACCATTGCATTTGTACTGGAATTCTTCAGAGGTAAGCCCCTAACTAAGTTCTACACACACACACTAGTTTAGTTCTTATCTTAAAGAATGATTCCCCCACCACCTTTGATGAATTTAGACCTATTAGCTTATCTAATTTCACTAACAAGATCATTTCTAAAATTCTCTCTATCAGACTCAATCCTTTTTTTAACAAATTGCTTTCTGCTAATTAAAGTGGTTTTGTTAAAGATAGATTGATTTCGGAAAATATTTTATTAGCACAAGAAATTGTTCAATCTATCTCTCATATTAATAAGGGTGACAATGTTTTTATTAAACTGGACGTGACAAAAGCATATGATAGTGTCATGGATTTTAGTTACCTTAGTTCTTAGAAATTTGGTTTCTGTGAACTGTGGATTGACATGATTCTGAATATCTTATCTTGCATTAGGTATTCCATCATTGTTAATGGAAACAGAAAAGGTTTCTTTACCTTTGGTCAGGGACTTAAACAAGGAGATCCTCTCCCTCCCCCCTCCCCCCCTCTTTATTATTGCAGCTGAAGTGTTGAGTTGCTCTCTTAACAATCTTCTTTTGGATGACAACTTTATTCCTTTTATATGTCTAATAATGGTCCTCTTATTTATCACTTGGCATATGTTGATGACATTGTCATTGTCACTAGTGGCAATGACAAATTGTTAGCCTCATCATGAAGGTTATTAATAATTATGAAGCTAGTTCTGGTCAACATGTGAATATTGATAAAGTTTTTTCCTTACTGCTCCAAATTCTTGTGCTGCTAGAATTAATAGGATAAGGAATTGTACTGGCTTTATGGATAATGATTTTCCTTTCACTTATTTAGGATGTCCTATTTATGTTGGAAGGAAGAAGTTATTGTATTTTGATAATATGATGAATAAAGTAGTTAAGAAACTTAATGGCTGGAAAGGTAAGCTATTCTCATATGGTGGTAAGGTGATTTTAATTAAGCATGTGCTTCAATATCCTCTTATATATACTCTTTTTGTCTTATCTCCCCCCAAAGGCATCTTTGATTTGATTGAAAAATATTTCTCCAATTTCTTTTGTGGTTTCTCTGGAGACAAAAAGAAAAATCATTGGAGGTCATGGAAAAACCTTTGATTTTCCTTGGACAAAGGGGGCATTGATGTGAGAAAGATGGAGGACATTGCTAACACTCTTGCTACTAATAGGTGGTGGAGATTTAGAACTATCTCTTCTCTCTGCGCTACCTTCACGAGGCAAAAATACTTCCCAAGATCTCATCTGGCAAGTAAAAAAAAGGGCCTCTGGTGACTCACATGTTTGGAAAAAGATGATACAAGTCAGAGACTAAGGAGAGCCTCACATTATTTGGCATATTAACTTTAGAATTCCAGTATGTGGTGGGACAATTGGACTGGTAAGGGTCCATCATCCTCACACATGCTTGGTCATAGCTACAACAAAACTACTGTCAGAAAATTCATCCAAGATGGAGTCTGGAACACCAACAAACTCAAGGAATAGTTGTCAGATGATATGGTTCAACACATTATGATTATTCATATAGGCAAACAAGATGTCACGGATCAAGCTGTATGGGATCTCACCGAGAATGGTAAGTTTTCCAACAAAACTGTATTATGCTTCTTGAGGAACACAAAAAATAAGGATCATTTCCTTAGCAAGGTATGGCATTCTGATATTCATTTTAAATTCTCATTCTTAACTTGGAAACTTTGGCTATCTAAGCTGTCTTTTGATGATGTTATTCTTAACTTTGGTAAGCAAATTATTTCGAAATGTAATTGTAGCACTAACCCTAAACAAGAATCTATTCAACATGTTTTTGTGAGAAGTGAAGCAGCTGCGTACATTTGGATATTGTTTGGCTCCCCCCGGGGATCAAACCAACACAACTTTTTATAAGAGGATTGTTAAATCAATGGTGGCATCAGAAACACAACAATGCAGTTCACATGCTAGTATTATAGATCACTCCCATAAATATATGTTGGGAAATTTGGAAAAATAGGTGTTCTTGTAAATATGGAGAGCACAAAAGATTCAGTTTCTTCAAAATGAAACATCAAGTATGCTGGAGCATTCAAGTTGTTATCCACAAACTATTTCCTAATTGCAAACTAACATTGCCTTGGGTAAATTTATGTGCGAAGATGATGAATACAACCTATTACTGAGGCCATCATTGTGTACTGTGAGAAGTATCATTGCAACTCATTTAAACTCAATACAGATGAAATTTTTGTACAAGGAAATGACACTGATAGCTTGGGTGGAGTCTTGAGGAATGATCAAGGCGACTTCGTTATGGCCTTCTCTGCAAAGAGCACTAGTCACAATTGTGCGAAAGCACAAGCTGTCTTCTTTGGGGATCAACTGGTGTGCAACAAATGGCTATTCGAACTTCACCATTGAACTCGACTCTATACTGGTAACGAATATGCTCAAGGAGGGAAAAACCAATAACTACAAACTGAATAAAGGTATTGAGGATACTTCACATATCATAAACCAAGCCAATGTTACTCCTATCCATTACTTTAGGGAGGCTAACCAGGTGGCCGATCATCTCGCTAAACTTGCCTTGTCCAGCTATGTGAACAGGATTTTTCTCAATTTCCAACAACTTCCTAGTGGTGCTAAAGGCCCTTTCATTTTGGACAGATTGCAAATACCTCCCACTAGAACAAAATACGATAAAGCAAATTCTTTTGTTAGTTGAACATGCTTAGTTTGGTTTTTTTGTCGAACATGGGAGTAACATTATTATACTTCTCTTGTTCTTTTTTTGAAGAACATCCTTTGTCCTTGTGTTGTAATCTTTGGAGGTAAGGTCACGTTCCCCCTCCATCATTTCAAGATAATACAACAATCCCAGTTAAGCTGGGAAATTAATAAAAAAATCCAATATGGTGTGGTTCTTTATTTATTTTTTCTCATGTTGCCCTTTTTTATCTTTACATAATCATATTTTTTCATTTACCCAACCTTTTTATATATAATAATATTATCTCGTACCTTACTTTTTCTTTATAATATTACAAGTTTATTCTTCATATTGTCGGTGCATGGCTTCATGAAATGACGACATACAATACAATCTATCCAAACATTGTATACATCAAAATGATATAATATAATACAATACAATACTATACGATACATTATGAAATGATACATAACAACCATCCAAACAAGCTGTTGATCTCTTTGGGAGAGAATGATCTCTCTTTTTTCCCAAGCAAACCGTTTCTTCTTCTTCTTCTTCTTAGGGTGTGTATGAAGTAAAATATTTTTCAGAAAATATTTTTCGATTTTTCCATGTTTGGTTGGCTTAAATGTTTTAGAAAATATTTTTCTCATGATCTCATTTTCCTTCAATTGGAGGTAAATATTTTCCCTATCAAGAGAAATTTTTTTTTTTCAAAGCTCTTTTTTAACCTTCTCCACCCTATTTCTTATCCCCACCATCCCATCCCCCACCAACCCACCCCAACCCCCACCCTAAATAGAAATATTATTAGTGGTACTTTCATTTTATTTTATAGATAGATTACCCTTTTTTTCATTTCAACAAACGAGTATTTTTATTTTCATTATATAAAAAAACTTTTTTTTTTCATTTTAAAAATATTTTCCTAAAAAATATTTTCTACTCTCTAACCAAACACTAGAAAATATTTTTCGAAATTTATTTTTTCATTCACCAACCAAACAAGGAAAAATAAGTCATAAAACCACTTATCTTTTATGAAAATATTTTTTAGGAAAATATTTTTCGTACCAAACACATCCTTAATCTCTTTCGGAGAGAATAATCTCTTTTTTTTTTCCCAAGCAAACCGTTTTTTCTTCTTCTTAATTCTACATACCATGATAACAAACTTAATGGCATCAAGGTTGATATTTTACGGTTTATTTTCTTTGTTTGGTCTATCAGAAAGAGAAAAAGCATATATATTGTCAAGTTTTTTTCATTTTAATTTAATTAGGTGAAAATTTGAATAGTCAGGGAACATTACTTTATTCTACCACAAAAAAAAAAAAAAAAAAAAAAAAAGAAGACATTACTGTTATGTAAATACAGCACAAACAAAAAGAAAATAAAAAAATCAACGCTATGCTTATGGTGAACGTTGCTTCACAGTTTTTCCTTAAACGGTGCAATCACAAATTAGATTTAAAATGCAAATAAAGAAATTTAGTCAAATCTTAGATTCTCTTAATAAATTCAATAAAAATAATTCCAAAATATTCTTATATCATTATTATCGAAATTCTATATTAGTCAAGTTTTGACTTGGCTGTTCACACGAAAATGTCTAAATTTAGCCGTAGCCAGATAGATTATAATTTATTTATTTATCTAATATGTAGAGCTCTTTTTGGTTTTATTATGATTTTAAATGTTTAGTTCAGATCCTCTTTTATTTTCAACAAGACACTAATAAATGACTAGCCTCTTCTTGTATTTTTCTGCGGATTAGTAAATATAACTATAAGCAAATCTAATTGTGTGTATCTATTAAATGAAATACCGTTGTAATTTTAGGTTGACAGAGTATATATAATAACATCTACATTGTTGTAAATCATTTCAACTTTCTCCATTCTGTAGAGGCACCTTGTAAAAGGTATGAAGATTTACATTTCCTCCCTTTCTTTAATGGACATTTGTAATGACATTTTTTTTTTTTTTTTTTTTTTTTTTTTTTTTTTTTTTTTGTGTTTGTGTGTGTGTGTGATACTGCTATTTGTCTCTTAAAATCATCAAGTGTAATAAAATCTTTGTGACTTTTTGTTATCAGATCGACAAATTTCATTTGAAAATGAGTTCATCTGCGGGTGCTAGCAATACGGTCCAAGGTAAATGTATCAACTATAGACTTTAGATTGATATAGGCTTATTTTTTTAATTATAAAATTCTTATGAGTTGGTTGTTTGTTTAATTATTTATTCATTTTATATTCGTGATCTAGTTACAACTTTTCTATAAATCAGATGTCTATTAGGATTTACTCTAAAGAACAAGGCAAATCTGAGAAGTATAGAAAAACCTTTCTAATATATAAAAAGGGTAACCCTTTGGGTTTGAGTTCCAGTTTTTGAAAGGGAAAATGAATTTTTAGATCTTAAATCAAAGGCCAAAAGTGAGTTAGATCATTAAAATACCTTTTAAAATGGTATAAACGTCCTTCAACTATAAGGGACAACTCTATGTTTTCTCAAGCAAAAAAAGGGAAATACCTATAAGTACCCAATAATGGTGTATAGAAATGAGTACTCCTAATGTTTTGAGGTAAGGAAATAATTAATACATTTTGAAAATCTAATAAGTATTATACACGAAATTGGCTAGTCGAAAAAATTCAATACTAGCAACAATAATTTTTTTTTTTTTAATTTTGAAAAGGTATATGTTGCAATTCATACTAATTGAAGGTCATTTTTATCCTTTTTATATTTAAAATACATATAAAGAACTAACTCATTTTTGCCATTGAATATTTATAATCACTGGGTTTATTGGTCTACAAAAAAAAAACTAATCAATTTGATTAGTGAAATTAATTTACTCTATATAAAAATATAATACAAAATAATTTGATTTTAATCCAGAAAATATAATAAAGAAATTGTAGGAGATGTGTATGCAACTGCTATTTCCTATCACGTACATTAGTGTTTGTGAGATTTTCCACTCCCCATTTCTCTCGTATATACAGTTACTCATCATAAACTTACTTGCTAGAACACAGGTAGTTCGAACGAGTATAAACAAAGAAGATTACAACTTTAAATGTTAAAACCAAGAGTTATTAGTATATTTCTGGCTCATTAATTCTAATTCTAATGCTTTAGAATAAGAAATGTTATTGGTGAAAATTTCTTATATTCTAATCGTTTTTTTAAAACCTTTATTTTGATGACTAGATTCCAATGCAATCATCACTGTCAACTCTGATCATGAAGGTGATTCATCAAAAACTAATGGGCTGACAAGTGTTGCTGACAATGAGGTAAGTCTCTAGTTATGACTTGAACACTCTTGTTAATGTAGTCATACCTTGACAAATATGGACTAATAAATTGTGTGCTAATTAGTGAAAAGGATCTATATATGAGTTTGAACTTATAGATTAAGTTACGGAGCCTTTTAGTTTGCGAATTGTAAAATAGAACATCCTTTAGGCTTGATACATTTAATGAAGTTCTTAACAACTTAAAATAGGTTTTTGCTCCATTTAATGAACTCGTTCTTAAAGAATAGGGGTTTGTTCAGGCGCGGACCTAAAGTATTACCGACGGATTCAATTCAACCCATAAATTTTGACGCGGAGTAAAAATTTACATGTAAGAATTTATTAAACTTGCAAAAATAATAAATATAAACACATAACTTTACAAATATAATGAGTTCAATAATAAAAACTTTAAAAGCTAAATCAACGAGATTTAAATTCTGGATCCACTTCTTAGTTTGCTCCATTTCCACTTGAGATGAACTTGATCTTTTTTAAGATGAAGTTTGTCCATCAAATTCATAGCAATTTCTAAGCGGGATTGAACTTGAACCATCTTCTTATGTACAATAACAAAAATAATAACAAATTCAGTGTAATCTCATAAATGGAGTTTGAGGAGAATCCTGTGCACACAAATATTTTCCTTACTTTGTAAAGATAGAGAGATTGTTTCTAATGATCCCTTAGCTCAAGGAATGAAAATATATTTCTCTCTACCTTGTCCTTAATTTCCTCTATATATCTCTTCTAAAGGTTTTGTATCTTTTATGCTGGAAAACTATTACTGGATCAGTTTGTACTGGTTCACCATCTTCCCCTCTCATCTCAAACCCTACTTAAGGCGTTGACACTTAGAGTGATTTTTTTTCCGTTCCTATTCGGTGTTTAATATCTATTTTGGAGCCTGATTAATCTGAATTCGTGTTGAAAAGTCCCACTTTGAGGATAAAACACTACCTATCAAAGGGTCGGGACTTCATTCTCAAAACTCGAATTCGAGATCTAAGGTAAGGATGATGGAATAATCAACACACCCACCAAAACTATTGATGGTTCGATAGTTTGGACCTCGATCTTGACTTGAGTTAAAGTTGGATATGGCGGCTTTCCCCGCTGTTCTTAGGGTTTTGCATTTACTTCTTAATTCATAACAAAGCTTATAATTTTACAACCTTCATCCAAGGGCTTTGTGTGTATCAGGGCTTTGTGTATAGATACAAGCTATTACATATTCCTTTGAATTCCTTGATGTATTCATGACTGCCGTTTTTGGTCCATTTCGGTGCTATGCTATTGGTGGTCAGTACAAATTCCTTCTCCTTTGCTGACATGTAGGTTGTTATCCTCAAACCAACAATAACAACAATATACCAGTATAATCCCATAAACGAAATCTAGGGAGAATAATATATGAGATTTTGTCCCTATCTTATATGGGGTAAAGAGACTATTTCCGATAGACCCTCGGCTCAAATAAAACACAAAACAAGTTTGAGAGTAGACCATGTTGGAAATACGGAGGAAAAGAAATAATAACGAGACAAAAATTATAAGATAGCCAATACAAAGGAAACAACATGTGGCATAAGAAATTACAAAATAAGATAATACGACAATAATATTAATACTACTGATACGTAGAAGGAGGAGCATATAATTGAGGTGCTCCAAACAATCACCACGCCTCTTCGACATGAAAGTGAGACATCGCTCTTTAACTACCTACTTATCTTCTAACCTAATCCTCAACCCCATACTCTCCTTTAAGAATATGTCTTCGGTAAGCTGAAGATGTGATATGTCCTCTTTAATCATCTCACCCCAATTATTTTTCGATTTAGCTACCTCCACCTCTCCTTAGATCTACTATTACCAACCTCGTACACCTCCTCACTGGCATTTGTGAGCCGATTCCTTATTAGCACACTCCTTCCACACTGAACATTTTAATTGGGTTGGGATTTTCTTCTCTTTTTTTAATGATGTCTATAGCAGGTAGGGCATCGCCAATCACCCAAAAATTAAATTCCTCCAATATCGATCTCTGTAAACTGTAGCATTTGAATACTTCATAAATGATGGTTGCAGTCTCTTAAATTGAGAGGACTAATCGTGATAAGTTGATGGAGCAATGAAAGTGATAAAGTCAAAGTAGTGATTGTAGATGAAGCTATGGTTGGAAATCTTCTATATATATATGTATATATATATATATAGAATAAGAGAAGCAAAAGCACTACATTAAGACATGTATCTTAACCACACAAAGCCAAGTGACATTGTTAAGACAAAATAAATTACTTTTCTAACTAACTATTTTTTAAATTTTAAATTTTGAATTAATTGGTTACATTACTTGAATTAATAAACATAGATATCTTATAATTATCAACAAAAAAAAAAATACAAAAAAATATTTTACTCGTTCAAATTGGAATTTTAGAATTATTTACAATAAAAAAAATAACAAAAAGTAAAAAACTACCAATTCAAATTGGAGAGTAATTTCTTTCTAACATAGTAGTAATAAAGTGTGCGTGTGTGTGCATATGGGAGTAGTTATTATACTAAGTTGGTAGTTTATCAATAATTCATATGTCAATTTAACAAAATTAAGTAATGGATAATACAATTACATAACCAAGGAACAAATATATATATTCAATAATTCATATGTCAATTTAACAATATTAAGTAATGGATAATACAATTAAAATACCAAGGAACAAATATATCTATATATATATATATATATATATATATAT
>MDKI01282207.1:0-10435 GCA_005239505.1 Nicotiana paniculata
AGAAACACTCACCGATCTCAGAATTTTCAGCTTGCTATTGGATATGTTTAGCCGCTGATTTTACTCTCAAAGATTTTTTTTTTTGAGTGTGCAAGATGTGTAAAGATGTTCCAGATCCGTTCTCCTTTTTTTCTGAAAAAATGACCTCTTTAAGTAGGAAAATAAGTTCTTTTGGACAGATTTTTTTGGTTCACCAAAAATCTGTCCAAAAGGACTAACTTTGTGTGCCAAAACAGTCCATTTTTCACCAAATACTGACACCAAGCAGAGTAGTTGTGTTTCCAGCATGCTTAAACAGTAAAATACCCTACAACCATGTACTTTTCAACTCAACTATTTAACTTTTATCTACACATGACTGAAATTCAAACTTCTACACTGAAACTCCAACCAAATATGAACTACCATCGTAGAAACAAGACTCAAAATGTAATCGAACTAAGTATTCAGACTAGATTAAAATGGGTTCGGTTTGTGCAAACTAAACATGGAACAACAAACTGAATTTTACAATCCAAAACTCGAAACGGAAACTAAATGAACATCGTTAAACTATCACGATTAATAACAACTATGTAAACAACTCAACTAATCTTTTTGGTTTTTCATGAAATCAACATAAAGGCTTAACTATCGACCGGTTAGGTCGAAGAACAAAAAATCAGAACCTAATAGACAACAAAAAACCACTCGACCGGCTAGGTCGAAGAACTAAAATTCACTTTTTAACAAATTCATACAAAATAGTCGACCGACTAGGTCGAAGAACCAAAAATAATTAAGGACTAATACTCAATTGCACATACATAACAACACTAATAAAAATTAAACCCTTAAAACTAACACTAATCGCAAAAGCGAAAAATCAGACAGATAATTAAATTAAAAAAAAGAAGAAAATTAAGGTTTATACCAATCGAGGAAATTCGACGACGAATCAAGTGACAAGGAGATGCCGTCAACAATGAGTCGTGACTGTTTGACATTGAAGCACACGTTTCCTTTTAGCAGGTGCCAAAACAAACAAGTTTTGGCGTCATGCTAGAAGGAAATGAGTGCTTTTAAGTCGAGATGAAGCTAGAGTGGAGAAGCACTGGTTGTCTTGGGTGGTCGCGGCAGCGGGTGGCGGCGGCGTGGCTGCCGGAATTCCATCGCCGGATTTTTGGAGTGAAATTGACATCAATTAGGTCTTGAAGAGCCCTACCCATTGATGTAAGTATTGGGGGGTGGTGGTGGCCGGAACTTCACGAATTTGAGGAAAATAGTGGTCTAGGGTTTCTTAGATCTAAAATTTATGGAGTTTGAGGGGGGTTTGAAGGATTTGGTTTGGAGATATGGAGAGAGGAGAGGGAGATGATGGAATGGTGAAATTTTGAGGGTGTTTGGACGGCGGGCGGCGGCGGCAGTGGTGGCGGCGCAACTAGGCTTTGATTTTTGTTGATTTTTGGTGGGGATTCAAGGGATTTGGGTTGTGTATATTGAAAGAGGGTGAAGAGATGAAGATAATGGTGTAATTTGGGGGTGTTTGAAGGGCGGCCGCCGCCGGTGGGCGATTTCCGGCAGCGGCAGTGGGCGGCGGCGGCTGTGGTGTTTGAGAGAATGAGAAGAGAGGAAAGAAAAAATAATAGGGGGGAATGGGGGAAATTTTCAGGTAATAAGGGCTTTATATACCTCTTGAGAGATCAAATAAGGACCATTAGATCAAGGATTGATCAACGATTGAAATTCAATCTTCAAGTTTTTAAACAAAACGGCGTAGTTTCACCATGAAACTACGTCGTTTAGCCTATCACTCAGGTGGGCTTCACCAGACCGGTCAAATAAAATTGGGCCACTGATTTGGGCTAAATTTTGGCTTAATTTCTTTAAAATTCAAGTAACATAATCCCTACCCCATTTTATCAAACCATTTAAACAAATCTTAAAACCTAAACCTATACTCACACAAATAAGAATAAAACACACACACACATATATATACATATATATATATATAAAGATAGGGCAAAAATTAGTCATTTACAATCAGCAGATAACTTCTCATGAAGTTCCAAAGGACACACCACAGAAGAAATATCAGAATATGCATATTCAGATAACAAATCAGCAGTGAACTTCTTTTGATTCAGTAGGAGACCCGGAGGATAATAAGAGACTTCAATGCCCAAAAAATATTTCAAAGTGCCAGATCTTTGAATTTGAATTGATCATGTAAAAACAACTTTAAATCAAGAATGGCATTAAGATCATCACCAGTCAATATTATACCATCAACATAAACAACCAAAATAGTCAATGAACTAGGAGACCCCTTGACAAAAAAAAGAGTAATCATTAATAGAATGAGTGAAACCCCTGGAACATAAAGCTTGAAATAATTTGACATACCATTGCTTAGAAGCTTGATGTAGCTGATAGAGAGACTTTCTTAATATACAAACCAAAGGAGCAGAAGAGACATAAGGCCCAGAAATTGAAAGACCGTGAGGCAATTTTATATAAACTTCTTCATTCGAATCACCATGAAGAAAAGCATTATTAAAATCCAATTGAAACAAATGCCACTTTTGTTTTACAGCCAGTGCTATCAGATATTTGACAATGAGCATCTTCACAACAGGGGAAAATATCTCAGTGAAATCAACACCTTCCACCTGTTTATCACCCCTAATCACAAGCCCAACCTTATACCTTTCTACACTACCATCAACTTTATATTTCACCTTATAAACCCATTTGCAACCAATGTCTTTCTTGCCTTTAGGTAATTCTATAACATCCCAAGTGTGGTTGGCATCTGGAGCCTCAAATTCCTTTCTAATTGCATCATGCCAAGTAGGAATATAGGCTGCCTGAGAATATGTACTAGGTTCAAATTCAGCATGCTCAAGAATGGAATTAGAACACGAAGAGGGTGATGTTCTGGAAAGAGACCAAACATAGTCCTGAAGATAGGTGGGGAGATGATGGTCCCCGGAGGTCTTCTCAGATGAGAAGAATGAACAGAAGATGAAGGAATGGAAGAGACAGGTGAAGGAGCAGAGATAGGAGCAACAGAAGCAGGGGGAATGTTAGAGGAGGAAGAGAGATCAGCAGTAACAAAAGGAAGAGAGGAAGAACAGGGAGATAATAGGGCAGCAATATCAAAAAAAAGAGAAGAGGGTTGAGATGGAGGAGAATCATAAAATTCATGATAAACAGTAGAAGGTGCAGGAACAAAGTAGGTCTGATGAGTGGGGATTTTGACTACTTATTAGCACTTTTTTTGCTATTAATTTAGTTCAAAAGCATTTAATTGTGTTCCCGAAAACTGATGAAATATGCTTAATTGCAGGAATGGTGGAAAATAAGCCTCAAAGATGAAATCCAACTCAATAAGGAGTAATCTGAACCAAGAACAAAAATAGGCACATAAGCTCTAATGCGCGGACCGCATATTGTGAAGCCAATCCCATCATATATCTGTAAGAAGTGCGGTCCGCACATGAATTGTGCGGCCGCAGAATCAAAGCAAGACCAAAAGTACAGAGAACATAAAGATCAAGCTCAACAGAAGTGCGAACCACACAATTATTGTGCGGCCGCAGAAGATCAGCTATGCGGCCGCAGTTGTATTTTTGCTGTCCGCAGAAGAGCCATGTGCAGCCGCACTCAGAAATGTGTGGACCACAAAAAGAGAGAGATGCGGCCGTGGTTCAGAATTGTGCGGCCATAAGTTTTCGTCCCTACCATGTTGAATCAAAGTGCGGACCTCACATGGAATTGTACGGCCACAGAACCTCCGAAAGGGCAATTTTGTCCGAAAATTTCAGCACTGTATAAATAGAAGAGTTTAACTTTTTAGGTTAACTTTTGTAACTTTTGACATCAGCAGCCGTTTACTTTTCTCCTTTCATTAGTTTTTGCTATTTTGAGCTTTTTGAATGTTAGTTTTATCATTTTAATCATTAATATGAGTTTAATTATCACTTCTTCTTCTTTTCCTTCTAATTTAAGCATGAGTAGCTAGATTTTTACTAGGGTTTTGACCCAACCTTAGTGTATAAACTTAATGGGTGTTTGATTTATTGATTATTTATTGTTGAGTGTTGATTATCTAGCCTTGTTCTTGCTTTTATTTGAAGATTTAATGGTTGCAAACACTATTTCATGCCTAATTGACTTGGCCTCTACTTGAGCAAGAGAAACTTAGTCTAGAAAAACTTGGCTAGCAAGAAATAGGGTCAATTGAGAAATTGATAAACTCAATTAAAGGGTTGAATCTGGATATAGTAGAATTCGACTTGAGCTTATTATAAACTGCTTTGTTGAATACCCATTTGGAATTGAGAAAGACAAATTGGGAAATATCACTCTTCGACCGAGAGGTATTGAGTGGGTACTTGAGTGTTTATATCTATAATACACCCCGACCAATAAAATAAGTTTTAAGGATTACAACCCATTAAGCGAACACCTAGGTAAAGGTCATGGCCCTAGGACTTTTATATCATTTGAAAAAAACCACAATAACACTTTCCTAGTTTCAATTCTTAGTTAAAAATAGACTTAGAAACAAACCAATTTTGTGGAAGTGCAATTTGAGATAATTCAAGCTCATTCACTATACTATATACTCCTAAGTCCCATTCATAGATCCATGTGGAAAATCGACCCCGACTCCTTGTTGATTACTACTATTGCATCGACTGTTTCATAACCTCAAATAAAGGTGTGACTTGGATGAGATCAGGTACACACAGAGAGGAGATGGAAGTTGTAGCATGAACCAAATGGGACTGAAAAAAAGGAAAATAGTGTTCATGAAATATGAAATCCCTAGAAATGAGAAACTTTTTAGTGGTTAAATTGTAAAGTTTATAGCCCTTATTAGCAAATGGATATCCAATAAAGATGCATGGCATAATCCTGGGCTTTAGCTTATCCCTGTGAGGTATAGGAATTGTGGCATAACACAAATAACCAAAAGATCTCAAATGATAGTAGGTGGGCACCTTACTATACATCATTTCAAAGGGGGATTTGTCATTAAGAAGTTTGGAGGGTAATCTATTAATGATATAAGTGGCAGTCAATAAATAATCACCCCAAAATTGTATTGGTAAACTATACTGAAACACCAATGCTATAGAGGCCTCAAGAAGAGTTCTATGTTTTCTTTCAACCACCATATTTTGTTGAGGAGTATAAGGGAAAATAGTTTGATGAATTATTCTGTCATGACCCCAAACCACAACTGGCCGTGATGGCGCCTATCGTGATACTAGGCTAGCCAATTTACTGAAAATAATGAAATGATTTTCCTTTTTACATCAAATATCCGAATTTTCATAATAATTCTGCTTATTAAGCATTTCAAAACCATAACAATGATTAGAACATCTAAGCACAGTCCCAACATCTGGAGTTAACCGTCATGAGCATCTAAGAGATGATACAGTCTAATACAAATCCTCTACTACAACAAGTCTTGGAAATAAAGTACAAATGATAGAGTTGTAAGGAGAAAGAGTAGGCTGCGGATGCCGAGCAACTACCTCACAATCTCCGAACAATGCTCCAAATGGGGCAGCTCAACTATCGCTCTGCCCCGGTACCTGAATCTGCACACAAGGTGCAGGGAGTAACGTGAGTACGCCAACTCAGTAAATAACCAAAGTATCTAAAAATATGAGTGTAGTGACGAGCATCTATAAATCATGTAAATCCACATAATAAGTGACTGTGGAAATAAGTAAATCAAGTCAGGAATTTACATTTTCGAGTATTTCATAAAACTCCAGTTTCCATTTAAAAATCTCGTATAAAACATTTATCATCAGGGGCTCAGTGTAAAGAAGAGTGAAAAATAGTAGTTTCATAAATATAAGCCCCTCGGGCACAGTATCACTCACAATAAAGCCTCTCGGGCAAGCCTCTCAGTCACTCGTGACTCTACTCTCATAAGTCAATGCTGACACTCAGCACTCTCACTCATCAGGTACCATATAACAACTGTTGCGGCATGCAGCCCACTCCAATACGTATATATATGTATATATATATATATATATATATATATATATATATATATATATATATATATATATATATATATATATATATATATATATATATATTACTGCGGCACGCAGACCGATCCATATATAATGTATATTGTTGCGGCGTACAGCCCGATCCATATAACATACGCTGCGGCGTGCAGTCCGATCCATATAATAGTCGACTGCGCTTACTGGGGGTGTACAGACTCCTGGAGGGGCTCCTTCACCCCAAGCGCTATATTGCTGCGGCGTGCAGCCCGATCCATATATAATGTATATTGTTGTTGCGTGCAACCCGATCCATATATAATACATATATTGCTGAGGCGTGCAGCCCGATCCATATGTAATATATAACATATATACTGCTGCGGCGTGCAGCCCGATCCACAACTATCCTCTCATACTTAGCTCTCGGCCTCATTACATATATACTCATAACTGTCCTCACATACTCGACACTAGGCCTAACATACATATATATTGCTGCGGTGTGCAGCCCGATCCATAGCCATCCTCAAATACTCGGCTCTCGGCCTGACTCGGTCACCCTCACAAGCCACTCGGGCAATTCATCTCAACTCACGGGACTCAGCCCAAAATACTTGTTAGAGTTTTCAAAGCAGTGTGATAACAGTGAAAATAACAAGAAGTAGGAAACATGACTGAATTCACAATTGTTCTAACATGATAGGGGTAGAATACTGTAAAAATACCCAAACATGGAAAAATACCCCCGAGGGTCTAAACAGGTCGACACAAGGCCCCAAACATGGCTCACAACCCATAACAAGTATAAACTTCTGGAAGACAGGATGTCGCAAGGTTTCAAATCGAATACGCGGCTTAATAGTCGCTACGGGATGGACCAAGTCACAATCCCTATCGGTGCACACCCCCACGCTCGTCACCTAGCATGTGTGGCACCTCATTTATCAACACAATATCAAATAAAGGGGTGTCATACCCTCAGGTTTAGAGTTACAATTGTTACTTACCTCAAAATAGCCCAAAAGCTACTCCGCTATGTGCTTGCCCTTCGAATTGGCTCCCAAATGCTCCGAATCTAATCAAAATCAGATTAACATCGTCAATACACGCTAACGGAACAAAACCCAATCGAACGATATGAATTTTAACACACATTCTCGAAATTCGGCCAAAACCGAGCCCCGGGCCCATGTCTCGGAATTCAATAAAATTTACATCACTAGGATCCTCATCCTCCCACGAATCTATACATACCAAAATTCCACAATCGGGCCATAATTTCCCACTCAAATCACCAAAAGAATTTCAAAATTTCCTCCCCAATTTTCCCAACCTTTTTCCAATTTAATTCTTCAAATTACAAGCCCAATCCGTACAAAATAGCATAGAAAAGAGTTTTATAATCCAGGAACTTACCTCCACTGAAGACCTTCGAATCCCCCCTTCAATTTGCTCTCAACCCAGCTTAGTCCGCATGCAACAATGGAGGAAATGCCAAAATATTTGCGGAGGCACTTTTTATACTGTTCTGCCCAGTTAATCCGCACCTGTGGACATTTCCTCGCACCTGTGGACCTCCACTAACAGTTCATTCTCGCACCTGCGATCCTTTTTTCCACACCTGCGTCTTCGTAGGTGCGTCAAATGCTTCGCACCTACGGATTCCTCATGCCTGGCCTATCTTCGCACCTACACAGGGGTCCTTCGCACCTGCGGCGTCGCACCTGCGGCTCCCCTTCCGCAGGTGCGACCACACCAGTAGATTCACACCAGCAGCTATTTGCTACAAATTTCCTAAGTCCAAACCTCCGGTAGCCATCCGAAATAAATCCCGAGTCCCTCGGGGCCCCAACCAAACATACCAACACACCCCATAGCATTATTCAAACTTCGTCGAGCCTTCGAAACACCAAAAACAACACAAAAACACCAAAATTACATGAAATTCAAGCCTATGAACTTTAAAACTTCTAAATTTCTCCAATGATGCCGAAACCAACCAAAACACATCCGATTGACCTGAAAATTTGCACACATGTCCAAAATGACATTACAAACCTACTCCAACTATCACAATTCCATTCCGACCCCTATAGCCTATTTTCCACTACCGACCGGAAATCGCCAAAAACTAACCTTCGCCAATTCAAGCCTAATTCTACACCGGACATCAAAACTTCATTCCGAACACACTCCTAAGTCCCAAATCACCTAACGAAGCTATCTGAGCTATAAAATCCGCATTTCGGGGTCATTTACCAATAAATCAACTTCCGATTGACTTTTCCACTATTGAACCAAGATAAGAGACTAAGTGTCTCATTTTTCTCCAAAAATCGCTCTGAACCTGAGCCAACCAATCTAACATGACATAATGAAGCTGAACCACATATAATAAAGCAGAAATGGGAGAAACGGGGCTAAAATCTCAGAACGACCCACCGGGTCGTTACAAAGTCCATGTTCTAAGTAGAAGGTAGAGGCAGAAGGGCTTGAACCCAGTTTTAATGCATTATCACACCTAATGGTTTGAACTATAGTGTGAAAATGGGTATGGATCATTGCGAGGAATTCTTTTAGCAAAGGAAATGCATTGCTTTTAGCCCCCATTAGATGTGTCTAAGTGGCTCTTGTATAATTATCTATAATGATAAGGAAGTATCTATCCCCAAAATGTGTTTTGGTATAATAAGGGCCCCATGTATCAATGTATGAGTTGAAAAGATTTTATAGTAGTAATGGAGCTACTGGAAAAGGCAACCTAGTTTTCTATGACATAGGACATACATTACAAATAAAAGGATGTTTGGATGATAATTTTGATAAGCCAGAAATCAATTTCATTCTACCAAAAGGGACATGTCCAAGTATTTGATGCCAAAGAACATCCATTTTAATCATTTCAGTAGTATTACAACTAGGAATAATAGTGCACACATTTGGTAAAATAGGACAACTATAGTTACAAGTGGATGCAGAAACATGAGGAATAGAAATTGAACTAGATACATGAGAATTACAAGCAAATGTAGAACCAGGAACAACAGATGAAGAATTAGAATTATTCATGGATTGAAAATCAGTAAAAAGTTGAGATTGAGATGGTCTTTTCCAGACAGGCTTGTAAAGACCATTTTCCGATTTACAAGATCTAGAGGCTTCATCAGAGAAGGGCCCTGTGGCATAAGGATACAAGATTCATAAGAAAACATGACAAAATATCTAAACTGTTGAATGATTGATAAGTGGGAATTTTGACTACTTATTACCACCTTTTGCTTTTGTTTTAGTCCGATAGTACTGATTTATGTTCCCAAAAGTAATGAAAATATGCAAATTGCAGGAATGTTAGAAGTTTGGTCTCCCATGATAAAATCCAACTCAAAAAGGAGTGTTCAGAATCACAAAGCAATAAAGGGCGAAGAATAAAAGAAGTGCGGTTCGCAGAAGAAAGTGCAGACCGTAGAATTCCATCTGCGACCGCAAAGCAAGTGAAAGAACCCAACAGGACTTTGGCCAATATGCGGACCGCGCATGAATTGTGCGGCTGCAGAACATGGTATGCACTGACAAATGATTCCAAGATCAGAGAGTGTGCAAAAGACCAAGTCCCGAAGCCTTACTGAAGTGCACTCCGCACAAGAATTGTACGGCCGCAGAAGATGCTTCACAGTTGCAATCGAGAAATGTGCGGCTGAAAAATCCAAGCTCTGCCAACTGAAGAAATCTGCGACCGCACATGGAAATGTGCGGCCGCAGAACCTCCCAATGGGCATTTTGTTAGCAAATTTTGGGCCACTATAAATAGAAGAGTTTCACATTTTTAGGTCAAGTTTCGAATTTTGAGCTGCTTTAGCCGTTGCATTTTGCTATTTTAGGAAGTTTGTGGTTATTTTGGTGTTTAAACATTATAATTTATCATTTTAATCTTTGATTATGGGTTTAATTAGAATTTCTTATTTATTTTATGGCTGAATACATACAGAGACACTTAAAGTCGGCACAATTATTCATTTAGACACCTAAACTCAAGGGCGTTCCTATTGAGCACTTATACTACCCAAAACTTATTCCAATTAAGCACTTATTGCTGAGTTGGCACATAAATTGAGTTTCACCCAATATAGGCGCGTGAAGACCTTCAAAAAATAGATATTTTTTTTTTCTTTTTTATTTCCTTCTTCTTCTTCTTCTTCTTCTTCTTCTTCTTCTTCTTCTTCTTCTTCTTCTTCTTCTTCTTCTTTCTCTCCACCACCATTTCCAACATTCCCTTCTCTACTTTCACCATTGTTGTGCCTCCACCATTAATTTATTTCCTCCTCCTCCTTATTCTTCTTCTTCTTCTTCTTCTTCTTCTTCTTCTTCTTCTTCTTTCTCTCCACCACCAGCTGCCGCCAAGC